>PVIJ01010050.1:0-54439 GCA_004024925.1 Scalopus aquaticus | reverse complement strand
TGGGGAAGCAGGAGGATAAGGGCACAAAATGGAGTAGAAAAGGACACAAGGGACCACGGAGATGGAACACGGGTGAATTGGTGGTGCGTTACCCAAGGGGAATACAAAATGTAAAAGATATAAATAACAATAAAAATATATATATTAAAAAAAAAGAGAATTGTACCTGTGCTCACTGCCTGATTCTGTGGCTTAAAAGGAGGAATCCTGTGCTTTTCCAGTCCAGTTGCCTACAGAACACTTGCATTTTCTAATTCTGTCGGTGAGAGGGTAGGACCCGAGGTCCTTTATTTATAATATGTTCCCAGGTGATGCTGACGCTGTGATTGCATGTACCTACTTGAGTACCAAGAATCTCTAGAAGACAAGCAAAACCATAATTTTGGAGGCTTTGAGCACTTTGCACCATGAATCACACCATGAATATAATAACTGAGTCAGGAAATTGCTCCTGACTTGGACACCCCCATTCAGAATGTGGAGAGCCTTTAAGAAGATGAGGCAAGTGTAGATGAGAGTGTGTGTGTGTGTGTGTGTGTGTGTGTATACAGACATGTGACACACAAAGCTGATGGAAGAAGTGACAGGAGTGTGGTGTGCTTTGTGTGTGTGTGTGGTGAGAGGGGAGACAGCAATGAAGGGGAGTACGGGGTCTTGACAATGTGAACTATTAGAATCAGAAATGCCCTTCCAAAAATTGGATTGTTTGTGTGTTAACAACCCTCTGATCTGTTTGTAAACTTTATGTTTTAAAGTATTTTCATGTTTATATAGAGCTGGAATTTTTTTTTAAATGACTATGTGTCATAACCTCCAATGAAGTTTAGGTCTGAAGCTTATGGGAGAAAGGGTTTGATTGACCCAAAAACAAATGTAAGCCCTAATAGCCTTTCTCATCCTTTCAGTTAAAAATGTTTCTCGAGTCTGACTGGAATTCTCCTTTGTGTTAGTTGTGGCTAAGGTCAGTAAATGAAACTCAGGTATTTTTCTTTCTTTTTTTCCCAGTGTTTTGTCAGGGTTCTCCTAACAACTGCTGAGTATTACCTGTGACAGTCTAGATTCTCTTTTTCCTTTCCCTTCCTCTTTTCCTCTCCTCCCCTTTTCTCCTCTCATCAGTTCTTGCAGTCTTCATTGGCTTTCAGCTGCTTTTTTGGAGCCTTGTTTTTGTGCTGGAGGCCCTGGACTTTGACAAGTCTTAGCACAGCATTTATGTGAAGCCCTTAAGAACTGAAGTGAGCTCCTCGAAGGAGAGAGTGCCTCCTTACCTTGATATCTTCATCATAGTGGAATTGGAATCCAGCAACAAGAACTTTCGAGGTTGGTTCTTACTGTGCGGGAGCCCCCTCCACTGAGCCATTTTCTATCAAGTGGGTATTCTTCCCACGCAACTTCACCTCAGCCAAATCACAGACATTTTCTCTCTAAGCAGTTATTTCTGAGCCTCTTGCCTCTCCCCAAATCTAGTTTCCTTGTAACCATCTGAGGGAACTAAACCCTTGTTTTGCAATTTTTGCAGAAAATTCTGGTAAGAGCTCAATGTAGAATTCATAATCACTTTGAAAGCCAGGTTGCTAAAATAGTGAAGACTGATGTTCTCAATACAAATCAAGAAACCAGATTATATGTAGTTAGCCGACGGGAAGTATAGGGTAGTATGACTTTTGAAGACAGAATACTATGTCTGTGTTTTTCTAATTTTTTAGAGTGGTTTTAGGTTCATCGTTATGTTGAACAGAAGGTTCTGAGATTTCCATTTCCCTCCTAATTCTGCACGTGTTTAACCTCCCCACTATGTCCCACCAGAGTGGTACATTTGTTTCAAGTGATGAAATGACATTGTCAAAGCATTATCACCCAAGTCCACAGTTCATGTTAGGATCCATTCTTCGTATTGTACATTCTAGGGGGTTGGGCAAATATAGAATGACATATATGTACCATTACGGTATCATACAAAATATTCTCAGTTTTCTAAAAATCTGTTTTATCTATCCATTCCTCCCTCTCAATAACTTCTAGTAATTCACTGATCTTTTTACTCTGTCTTTAGTTTTGCACTTTCCAGAATGTCATATAATTGGAAGCATACAGCATATAATCTTTTCAGCTTAGTTTCTTTGATTTAGTCATAGGCATGTAATCTTCCTACATATCTTTTTTTTGTGATTTGTTATTTTGGTTTTAGCATTGAGTAATATTTCATTGTGTGTATATACCACAGCTTATTTATTCTTTACCTACCAAAAGACATCTTTGTTTCTTCCAAATTTTGCCGATTGTGAGTAAAGCTGTTGTAAATATATGTATGCAGATTTTTGTATGGACATAAGTTCTTCACTCCTAGGAGTAAATCCTAAAGGATGTGATTTCTGGATGCTTTGGTAAGAATATATTTAGACCCAAGTGTAGAGATCTTATATTTTAAAAATGTAAACAAGTATATTTAAAGATATAACAATAAATTTACGAAAAGAATATGTCTAGTTTTATAAGAAACCGTCAAAAAACCTTCCAAAGCCTCTCTAACATTTGCATTTCCACCATCAATATATCAGAGTTCCTATTGCTCCCCATTCTTGACATCATTTGGTGTCATCAGGTTCTGGATTGTGGCCGTCCTAATAGGTGTGTAGCAGTGTCTTTTGTTATTTTAATTGCCATTTTCTTTATAATATATGATATGGAGCTTCTTTTCCTGTGTATTTGTTATCCATATGTCTCCTTTGGTGAGGTATCTGTTAAGGTCTATTTTTTTCAAAAATAATGTTTGCTTTCTCCTTAGTGCAAAAGCAACACTTGGGGCCTCCCCGGTGGCGCAGCGGTTAAGCGCTGCGCTTTGGAGCTGTTGGCAGCGGCAACGCGAGTTCGACGCCCGGCCGGGGAGAATCCCACATGGCACGGCAGACCTCTCCTGCCTCGCCCGCTGCTCCCCTCAGCAGTGTGTTTCTGATCTGCCTGTTCTGCTCCCTGCTCTGTCTCTGGGGAACCCTCTCGCCGCCCCACGCCTCTGGCCTGTACTCCAACTTGTATGTATAAATAAAATAAATAAATAAATAAATAAATAAATAAATCTTAAAAAAAAAAAAAAAGCAACACTTGTGTGAAACTATCCAGGAGCTTCCCATTTCACTCAGAGTAAAAGCCAGAAACCTTCTTATGCTCCGTTCGCCCTTATGTAACATGGACCCCTGTCACACTTTTCATCAAATTTCTCTCTAGTCTCTTCATTATTCACACTGCTCAGGTATATTGTTTCCTTATTCAGGCTAAGTATGTTCATGCTTCCAAGACTCTATGAGGAGAAAACTCTTCTTCCACAGAGTTCCATGACTCACAGTCTCATTTCTTTCAGATCCCTGCTCAAATATCACCTTATCCATGAGAACTTTCCCGGATTCTGTATATGAATTAAGGAACTCCCACCCACAGGCATAAAGCCCCTTTACCCAGCATTTCCCTCTCTCTCTCTCCTCACCACCCCCACATAGAACTCATCCCCATTTCATACATGTTTACTATCTGTCTCCTCTAACTAGAATGTACGCGCTTTGTATTGCTAAAATGTTGTTGGCACCAAGAAACATTCAATAAATATTCTTTTCATGGATGAAGGCACATTATTCATGGATACTTGAGCATGAACTATGCTTTTACAACCTAGATGAAGATGTAGCTTGCTGGGGTTTATTTTGGGTCAAGAACTAGGAGGGCTCGATATTTGTAAAATTTCCTTAATTGGAAGCATATAGATTGTGTATCAGTCAGGGTTTGGTCAGTTAACCAGAAGCCATTCTATGTATGTGAAGTAAGAAAAGGTTGAATAAAGGGAATTGCAATCTGCATCAGTGGAGCCTAAATTTGGGAGGCTGGGGGAGTGTGGGGTAATGAATTAATCAGGCTTTTTCCGCCACTAACCTCTGTGGCTATCACCTGTGGCCTTGATAGCGTTAATGCAGAGGTGCTTGGGAGCATGGGCACAGGGCACGTGTGCCCGATTGTGGACACCTGAAGCATGGGTATAGGCATGCATTAAGAGTACACACCTGAGCCTAGAGGCCAGGACTATAAGGGTGGCGTCACTCAGGGACGGGACGGCTGCAGGAAGGTGTCTATGAGAGGACGAGGTGCGTGACTACAGAGAGGCAAGCCCCCAAGAGAATGCCACAGAGAGACCGGAGAAAGAGTGTAAAGATTTGGGGGGCAGGCTGCGAGGCTCCATCACCTGCCTGCTTCCCAGCCTCCTGGCTGGCCCATGCCTGCCTCCTTGCATGCCAGCCTCCCTGCCTGGTGTACGTGTGAACCTGGCTCACTGAGAGCATTAAAGCCTGAAAAAGCTACTGAGGACTCTGGGACACCTTTATTCGTTTGCCTGAATTCCTAGTGAAACTGCCCTGTGCCTGCTGGCACAACAGGGATTAAAGGCAAGAAAGATGATTTTTCAGAAGCCGCGAAGAACAGACTAGGAAGCCATCACCACGGCCGTGGCTTCTCCGACATCAAGGAGGGGGAACGCTCAGGAGGATGCCTAAAATCTCAGGTAAATTCCCTGTCTTGTCTGTCATCTCTGATCCACTCTCTGCCGCTGCCACTGAGGGAAAAGACTCTTCTACTCTTCTGTCCTCAAAATCTTAAACAAGTGAATCTCATGGACTGACTCTAAGTGAGCATACTGGCAACAGAGTCTAGAAACTGGGGTTTTGAGCTTCTGATCCCACTCAGTAAGGTCCAGAGAAGAATCTAAGCTTTTTAAAAAGGGAGGGAGTTTCTGATAATCAATAAACAATATCCAGCACCGATTGCTCATTCAGTGATAAGGAACCTCTCTAGTTTTATGGTGGGTATAATTATTCTAGCACCATAAGCCACCTGATATCTTAACTGCAAATTTTGAAATCTGAGCCTGGGGTGGTTAAGGGTTTCCTAGTCAACATCACTGGTTCCATGCCACATGTTTCTTCCCTGCCCCATGTAGAACTTCCACACGGATATGATGTGTAGGGGACTTTGGGCTACTGTATTCTCATCTGCTCAAGTTGTGTTTTTGTTTATTCACTGAAAAACCCAAAGGACGCTTCCCTTCACTGTCTTGCACTGTCCCCTTCCCTATCATTACGTGCCTCCCGCCTGACAGATATTCTGGGGAGACCCTTAGCTGCCATTGCTTGCAGGTGTGACTGGTCAGGAGCACCAGGAATCCAGGTGTCAAATACAGAGAATCCAGACAATCTGAAGTGGGAGGACAGGAGGGAGTACTGTGTAGAAGGGAGTCCCTCATCATAACCCCCTGGGACCTAAGTAGGCAAAGTACTGTTGTCCTGTCTCCCCAGGAGAATAGAAATGAGGCAGAATGACTTGCCATCGCTGGAATGGCTGCTGTCATGCTCACCGCACCTTCTGATCAGTCAGCAGTGGCCCCACTAGGAATAGATCTTTGGGAGATGGCCCCTATTCCTTTCTGGCCAGACAACTGATACATTGATTTCAGCTAGTTTGGGGTACATCACTGCAAACCAGTGTTCAAAATAGAACTAGCCTCATCTATGAATTGCTCATAGGCATTTCCCATAGTTCCATTATGTCATTTTAAAAGGTCTCCAGACAGATAGATTCATAAAGTTGTCTGGAGATTGTGAAGTGAGTGCAGCAAAGGGAAATCTGAAATCCTGGTAACAGAAACACCGAGACAGCCCCACTCCTCTTAGTCCGGAGCGGTCCAGTAATAGCTCACAGCACCGCCAACCCCTACCTCTGTCAACACACCAACACAGCCTGCTTCTCTCCACTGAGTGAACACATTTGACATCATGATCTGTCACTTAGAAACACCCTGAAGTACTCAAAGTCATGGGCTTAAATTTTACATAAATTTTTCTCTTACCATAAAAGCTTTGAATCTCTTGATTAGATATTTGACTCTTCAGAGTCCTATTTAATGTATGGGAAACAAATTTCAGAGATGAATGTGTGATATTCTTTCACACTCCCCTAACGGTTGGCTTTCATGTTTGTGGGATTTCACTGAAGAAGTACCTCCTTTATCAAGTGTGGCCTGTCGGCCCCTTCAGGAAGGATGTCTGTCCATTATGTCCCATTAGTGATTACAGAATCATTTATTTTATACTTTTGCGGTACTCCATAGGGAGAAGGAACCCCTCTCCCTATATTTAAGCTGACAGGCTCCATTACCATCAGCCCCTATTCCCTGTATCCCCACCCCACAGACTCCTTCCCTTATACGCCCATATTTCTATACTCTTCCCCATGTCATCTCTGATGTAGCTGCCAAAGTTAACTAATCTAATGCTTAGCTATCCAGAGTAGTGTTCCTCCCTTTCCATTAGCAACTTAAGAAAATTCTCTTTACTACATGACTTGAATGAAAGCTTCCTCTCTGATTTGTAGCTTTGTAGCTGACATGAAAGTAGAAAAAAAAATAGAATTCCAAGTGTTATTAGTAAGAAAGAACAAATAGAACACTGGAATTAAGCTAATATGGTAAAACTTAAGAGGAAAAGACCTATATTTAGTACCAAATAAGCTCAGTATTATATTACATACTTAGAAAAAATTCCCTAACACAATGGGACTGTGTATTGGTGAAGGCACAGAGTCACTCTTTGTTAGTGAAAAACTTAGTCCCATTTTACTCAGCCCTAACTGAAGTACTGAGTCTATGGAAGGTTACTGATTAATTGGGAGTAGTGAGAGGGAAGCCTAGGAATGGAGAGTCTAGAAAACCTTCATGACAGGAGACATAGTTCAGCGTGAGGCCCTCGCTGCCCCTGAGATTCAGGAGGTTTATTTGCTGTATTCTGTCCCAGAAGATAGAACTAGTGCTCTCCAACAATGGAAGTCCTGCCCCCGTGGAGACTGAGTTTCCTGAATTTTACTGAAGTTTCAATTCAGAGTTTAGTGACCACTTTAAAATGACAGTCATCACTTCCATGTACTCATTGGATTATCTAGTAACGGTATAAGTAAACTACATATCTATTTATATTTTATTTTATTTTTAAATTCTTACAATAACCTTATAGGTTAGGTATCATAATTATCCCCATTTTAGAGATAAGGAGATTCAGGCTCAGAGTTTGTTGCCTAGGGTTACAAATGAATTTGAGACAGAGCTGAGATTTGAAATGAGGCCTTTCAGCAGCGTTCGCTCTCTAGAAGGTGTTCCAGATGAGCTTTGTATTTGGGATATATATTTAGCCTGTATGTGCTCTAAGTTCCCTTTTGTCTCTAAAGCTATTTCATAGGCATAATCTTGTCATACAAGTAACAACTAAAAATCCATCTATTCTTCCTCTGTGCTTTGGACAGCTTTATTTGAATCTTGTGTATTTTAAGTATTATCTGCAGGTAGAGCACAAATAACATAAAAATTACAGCATGGACATTATTTCCTCTTTTCTAGCAACTGGTTTTACATCCAAAAAGATTATGGCAATAGACCTCTTCTTTTTCTTGGATCATACAATCAACTCTGGATTTCTTTCTAAATTTCATTATTAGAGTTCTCAGAATGATTCATAAGGGAGAATAGAAAGAAAAGACATTAATATTTGGTGAGCATTTTCTAGATGGCCAGGAATTTTGTTTGGAGATCTCTCTCTCTCTCTCTCTCTCTCTCTCTCTCTCTCTCTCTCTCTCTCTCTCTCTCTCTCTCTCTCTCTCTGTGTGTATATATATATATATATATACACACTGTATATATATATATATATATACACACACACATATATATACATATATGTGTGTATATATACACATATATACACATATCACACACACACATACACCCACATATATACATACATACACATATATACACACATATACACACATTTATATACACACACATACACAGATACATACATATAGCTATAAAATATATCAATGCTTGTAATAAGCTAATGAGCTAGACATGATTTCCAATTTTATAGATAGACCAAGACTCAGAAATTACCTACTTGACCCCGTTAGTAAGTTACAGAAAATAAATTAGGACATGAAAGTATCAGGTGCCAAAACATGCTTTTCCAACTCTACAATATTGCTTTACAGTCATAAACACACGGAATGTACTGTGGCTTTGACCAAGTTCAAGAGCACCATGGGGAGCAGATGTGTTAGTCACTTTCTGTGCCAACATGCTCACATCCTCTCTCTCTCTTTTTTTTTTTAATGAGTTACTTATTTATGCATACAAGAGCTGGGGTGTAGACCAGAGGGGTCAGGGGGTATGTGTGAGAGGATTCACCAGAGACACAACGGGGAGAAGAACAGGCAGGTCAACTAAAATACACTGCTGAGGAGAGCAGTGGGCAAGACAGGAGACTTCTGCTGCGCCATGTGGGTCAGCTCCCTGGCTGGGGGCCAAACTCATGTTGCAGTGGCTGCTGATAACTTCATCATGCTGAGACTTAGCCCCTTGCACCACCTGGGGGGCTCTTACATCTTCTATTATATATATATATATATATATATATATATATATATATATATATATATATATATATAAATATAAATAAATTTTTTCATCGTTATTTAGATCTTTTACATTTTGTATTTCCCTTGGGTAACCCACCACCAATTCACCCGTGATCCATCCTAATCCTCTCTTTTATTCAGAGCTTCTAAGAAATTTGGGAAGGAGGAGCAACAGTGTCCTAAAAGTCTGGGTTTCCAGAGGGAAGAATTCTTGCATAAGGTTTGGGTGCTTGATGAAGATTTTGATTTTCACTGTTACTACTTGTTTTGCTCTTCCCACCACTTACAACCAAATTTTATGAAACTCTCTACTAAATTTTTGGCATTCTATATACACATATGCCCTCCCACATCTCATTCTGACATCAAGGCTGTGAATTAAATATTAATAGCCTCATTTTACAGATGAGAAACAAAAGGTTTTTTGAGAAAACATTTTGAGAGAAAATGGCTTTCTCAAAGTCAGAAAAGTTGAGTGGTGGGAAGAAAACTCGAACTCAGGTCTGCCTGATGCCAAAGCCCAGGCCATTTCCACTATAAAATTCTTTATTTACCCACAACATAGATATGACTTAAGGTGTTATGCTAAGTGAAATAAGTCAGAAAGTAAAAAAATAATTACTGAGTGTTCCTTTTATATATAGAACATAAATAGCCAGGCAAATAAACTAACAAATCACAATGAACAGCTCCTACACTTTGAAAAATAATGGAAATGACACTATCTTTGGTGGTGATAGAAGGCTTATACACACATAGAAATGAAGATGTACCCCTAAAATTTATGTCATTTTGTATATAATTGGTAAATTAATTAAAATAAATACTCCCCTTCCAAAAAAGAAAACAAACGAAAACGCATGTACATAGACCAATTGCAAAATTGCATAGTTGGGCAGACATTTCTTTTTCTGAGGTTTATTCCAAAGACCTTTCCTACTAATCAAAGTAAACCCATCACTAATCCATCACACTTGGAAGTCAGAAATGCACCTGGGTTTTGTATATTAAATTTGTATCTATAACTTCACTGACGTTATTAGTTCTCATACTTCTGTGTGTTTATATGTAGAATTTTTAGTTTCCTACATGCAAGATATGTTCTCTGCAAGCAGAGGTAATTTTACCTCTTCTGACTGGAACTCCTTTTAATTTTTTTTTTTTTTGGCTGATTGCTCTGGCCAGGACTTCCTGTACTATGTTGAACAAAAGTCATGAGAGTTGGCATCCTTGTCTTGTTTCTGATCTTAGAGGACAAACTTTTTGTTTCAGCATATGTTGTCTTCATTGTATTGAGACAAGTTCATTGTATGTCTAGTTTGTTAACAACTTCAATGATGAAATGGTGTTGAATTTTCTCAAATGTCTGGGTCCTTCCTTTTGGGAATCACACAAACTTTCATTTGTTGCATAAGGAACAAAAATTGTATAATCACCTCAAAGGAAACCATAACAGAAAGGGGAGGGGGGAGAGGTACCGCTTGACAGAGAGAAAGAGACAGGCAACCTGGCAGAGCACCACAGAGCCAGTTAGGGCCTCGAGCTTGAGACCTGAGGAGGAGAGAAAGGGTGGGAGGTAGGCAATTCCAAACCCTAATCTGACCAAGAGAAATCCTGGACTCTTAACAGTCACCCCTCTCCTATTGCAATCCCTGTCTCTCCCAGTAACACTTTCCTATTGCCCTGTTTCCTAAAGTGTCTGCTCTTTTCTTTCCAGAAAATTTTTTTAAAAGATGTATTTATTTATGCATACAAGCTGGGGTAAAGACCAGAGGTGTGGGGCAGCGAGAGGGTTTGCCAGACACAGAGTGGGGAGCAGAACAGGCAGATCAACAGAAATACACTGCTGAGGGGAGCAGTGAGCGAGGCAGGAGAGGTCTGCGCGCCATGTGGAAATCTCCCCGGCTGGGCGTCGAACTCGAACTCGAACTCAAACTTGCTTCTCATCTGCTGACAGCTCCACAGTGCAGTGCTTAACCGCTGCGCCACCAGGGAGTCCCTCCTCCCAGAAATTTCCAGAAAAGTGCACTGAGCTCACTCTATCTTAGTTCAGTTATCTCTGTGTTGTAAAGTGACTCCATCATGCGAGAAAGACCCAAACTTACTGTATTAACTATCTATTGATGCATAACAAATTACCTCAACATTTAGTAGTTTAAAACAAATTATTTATCTCATAATTTCCTAAGTTAGGAAGCGGGGATCAACTTAGCAGGGGAGCTCTAGATCAGGATCTCTCATGAAGTCACTGTTGAACATCTGAGCAAGTCTACAGTCTAATGACTTGACTGGGGTGGCAAGAATCATTTCCAAGATCACTTATATGACTCTCAGTACTGATTCTGAAGGTCTCTCCATAAGTCCATAGATCATGTGCTGTATGGTTTCCTTCAGAGCAAATAATGAGAGAGAACTAAGATTGAGATGTGTTTTTTAATAATCTTGAATTGGAAGTGACCCATCATCATTTCTGTTTTATGCGGTCAATCACCCAGGCCAAACTCGGTAAATGTGGGAGGGAAACATGCAAGGAAGTGAATGCCAGCAGGCAGGAATTGTTGGGCACCATGTTTCAGGCTGTCTACCAGACTTCCTGTTGATTGACTTGAAAATCCTGTAGGTCCTTCAACTAAAATGTAGGTGTTTCCTAGAGGGCTAGCATATTAGCAAACTATTAGTTAATTAACCAAGAAACTGTCACTTTGAAAAACAGAAAATAGATGGACAAGTAGTGTGTGGACTGGGGATAAGAACTGTGAGAAAAATTTCTGTGGGCTTTTGGAGGGTCCATGGAGAAGGAGCTACGATTGTGGGAGGAAGTCTTAAGATGGTGTGGCAATCAAGGCACAAAAAAGCAGAAATGCTGTCAGACAGGAGGAGCTGGGGTGGGCTGGAGAATGGAGAGGCGTTCCATTCACTGCCTGGGTACAGACGTTCTGCATCCTGGTCTCTGTGCGGAACTGGGGGATAAAGCAGGTGGTGGGCCTCACTGTTGGGTAATTAAATGTTGCTTTCAAGGCAGCTGGTGGAATATGTGCACTATATACTATCCTCAGTTTGGTGGTTCTCTTTTTTTCCTAAATCACACATTTTAATTAACCTTCAAGCCCTTGCTGGGACTTTGAAAGAAGTTAATTGGCCTGCAGGGACTGGAACACACAACAGCCAGAAGAAGGCTCCGTTTCAGTTGCTTTCACTCTAAGGACTTATAAAATTGAAATTATTGTTTTATTTTATTCTTTGAAGCCCAGAGCTACATGTGATTTCTTTTTGAAACTGGCAGAAGCATCCTTAAATGCTGAAGTGAGGATCACATAAAGGCATTTAAGCAGCAGTTACATGTGAGCATTTAATACTTGAATCTCTCATTCATCTTGCGCCTTTGGGTTTGCAATAAGAGTTGAACTCTTATTAGCTTGTTTTGACTTCCTCGTTGAGGATGGGAAATATTTTGACCTGAATTTAATATGCAAACTTTCACAGTCAGGTGGGACCTTTCTGACTTTGATTTCCTCCCACTTTGACCCCGGGTTTCACCATCACACTTACCATGTGACTTTGGCAAGCGGGACATCATAAACATGATGTCAGCATGAGGCTCACTATTCACTTGCGTGTTGGTTTTGTCCTCTTAGAAGGCTGCTATCTTCATGCAAGAAATATGGAAAGGCCACATGGAAAGAAATGAGACACCCAGATCTAGCCAAGAGTCCAGCTTGCACTCTGCCTCACTCAAGCTTCACGAGCGATTCCGAGCGTGTTTAACAGAACTGCTCTACTCACCCCAACCCCAATTACAGCGTCATGAGCCATGGGTCATTTTTGCTTTAAGTTTTCAAATTTTGGAATAGTTAGTTAAATAGCCTTAGATAACATAGTCATAGATAGGGAAACTCACCGAGATATTGTGCCTAGATTAGTAATTTCATGACTGAATCAGTTACTCTGCTATAATGAGGGCAGCACAGTAACTACCTGGAAAAGGTTAGAACACTTACACAATGTTAGAAACTGTCTACAATTTCTCTGATGGATCACTCAGAGAAAAACTCAGTTTGCTCCAAAGGTGGATTGTTGGCTAATTCAGAAGCCCTCTCAGTTGTATGTGCACTCAGATGTTGAGTTTTCATCTTGTATATTATAACTTAATTTAAAAATACATTTTCATTGCGCAAATGTCACATTAAAATGAGCAACTTTATGATCCATTTCATTTTGCTCCTTGCTGTCTGGTTAACAATCCATTTTAATAAGCAATGGGTTATGGCACTACTGTCCGCTCATGTAAATGAGAAAGTGCATTTATCTTTATTCTTCTTTGTGATTACCTTTTATTTACTTTTGAAAGCTTCCTGGATTTCAGCTCATTGTTCAATTGGGAATCCTATCTGTTCCATTCAAAGCAGTATTTTAATTTCCAGATTCTGAGCAGACGTTATGCCTGTGATTCATTTTGCTTAGTTTTTTTGTGTTGGTTTTACGGAACATCATTTCTGCTATTTATTCACCATGTCTATTGGAAATCACTTAACAAGTAAGTCCTTATCTTTCCTCTTTCCCTTTTTGTTTCCCACTTTAATTCCCAATAGAAAACTTCCATTAGGTATGGAGAAAATGGGGATTTTGTGGGGGTAAATTTTGCTTTCTAATATTTTTACATACAATTACTTTGGGACTTCAGTGGTTATATAATTTCTGAACAACAGCAACAATAAAATAATGTTACTAATCAAATAAAATTAGCAAGAACTCCTATGAATATAAGGTAATGAGTGAAAATTTTATTCCACAGTGTTTTACAAAGTGTCCAGAACAACCAAATGTGTCAAGAACAACTCATTGAAAGACTGTAATAGAGTGGAGAAGGAGTTTGAAAATGAATGTGCACTGTAAAATTGCATTCAATGAGGTTCTAACTCCCTTTTCAAAAGTGTTAGGAATCCTCTTCTAGAGTAATGGCTCTCCAGTGTCATCCATGCCTTCCCCTACTATCCCTCATTCATTTGCCCTCTCTTAATCAGAAGCAAACCTATCCTTCTAGAATTCCAGCTCACCCAAAGATGAGAGGTGTGTGAAGAGGATCTCCAAGTAGTTTTCCATAAACTCCATGAACTGCTCCGTTCATGTGAAGCAAGACTTTCCAATGTCAATCTGAATGTCACTTCTGCTTATGGAGTCCCAGCCTGGGAGAAGCTGCATGTTGAATCAGCACTTTACCACAAAACAGAGGGTTGATCTACTGAAGAAACTTAATTCTTTATATGTACATACTTGTACACTGAGCCACATAAGCTACTAAAGTCATAATTACCTGTTTGAATTACTATCTGCCTTTTTATTATGCATAAAAGTATATAAAACAATCTGTGGCACTGAAATTAATCCATATAAAATGGATTCTATAGCAGAATTTCAATTGTCAGTGCTGCACTTCAGTTGTCAATGTTCTTAAGTTACCTCGAATATCTTAATGTGGCTTAGATTTCCCACCTGTAAACTTGGGATGTTTGTATTACATCCTTCTCCCATTAGGACTATCTCATTTTTAAGGAATAGAGATCTAGTCAAATCAGATGAAGTGAAAATGAGAACTCTTTAAGAATACAGAGTTCACAAAGGCATCCAAAGCTTGGAATGACTGTCACTAGCACTTGTGGAAGCAAAACCACCAGGAATCAAAGCTGCTTTCTCCATTAACGGGGCCTGGTGATCTACAAGCTCAGTCCTTCGTTGCACATTCTGTTTCCTTTTATTTAAATATTTTACCTTATCTGCTTCTCAGTGACTTCTCAAATTGCTAAGTCATCCTCCAATCTTCATCATCCCCCTGCTCCAACACCTACCACTAAGAACGAATTTCATATTTTAATTTGAAACTTTAAGAGAAAATCTTAAGGGACCAGTTTCTCTGCTTAAACCAGAGCACTCAGGCAATTTGGCCTATGTATCCACCCATATTCCAACCAGTCAGCTTCTAGGATGGATGGGAGCACGCAGTGCCCAGCACCAAACAGGAACTATGGGAAGAGCAGACCCATAATATGTTCCCCTCTCAGGGGGAAGTAGAGAACTGTTAAGTCAATAGAGAAAAATACCATAGTTCTATTATTAACCCACTAAAAGCAGTATTGTTGGAATTTTTCTGTGTTGAAATGATGTAGGTGAACTATACATCACTGTGAGCAAAGATGATCTTCTGACCATGGCATAATTAAACTTCAGTACAGTAGTGGTTTGAAATGGATATTTCCTATTTATTATGTGTATCCTGCATGCATCAGAGGCCAGAAGGAAGAATTGTAGCTAGAAGTGAGGCAGAAGTAAGTTTCATGGAAGAGCATTTCATAAAAGAACATCCTTATGTTTAGAGTATTTTAAAAGCTAGACAGGGTGTCTCATTTAAATAGCAAGTTACCTGTCACTGGAGGTGTTCAGATCCAACGTGAAAAAATATCTTTACATTTTAAGATTTCAATTATCTCACTGTAACTGAACTAATTGACTTTTGGAAAAGTGAATTATTGATGAAGACTTGATGCCTAACACACTGCTAAAACTAAAATTACTTGTTTTTTTTCTTGATTGTGTTCATGGAATGGATAAGCTAAATTACTTCTGCAACAGGACAACTTGCTGTGGTTATGGTATTGGGTGAGCAGGGTTAGTATCCTGCAATAAACATTAGGGAATCTCACTCATATTTTGCTTACCAAAAATCTATCTTATGTCCACATCTACACTTCAGGACTGATATCAATTGACAGCACAGAAAGTCAGCATTTTAGACAAGTTTAAACTATCTCAGTCTTGAAGTGGCCCATGTAAAGTATTCACTCACAGTGCGACTGACAAATCACAGCTGAAAGAAATAGGCTTAGAGCATCTATTCATTTCTCTAGGTCCTGTAATCTTTATCCTTGTATAAAATATGATAGGCAGGATGCTATATATCAGGACTACTATCTTAACTTCCCACAAAGCTACTTTCATGTCAAAGTTTACTTTATGCTCTTGAATTTTTATTAAATTTTGATTTATGGAAGGACTATTTGAAGACTGTTTCTTGACCATTTACAAAGTAGTTACTTTTCATGGTGCCAACTCTCTTGCTTTCTGTTTCTTATTTGATGCAAAATGAATAACTATTGTCTAGGAATTTAGTATTATGAAAATGTCTCCCCAGGCAAAAGCATGGACTTCCTTTTAATATAACTACATATTAGTATATTTAATATTGTCTACTAAGAAACTGATATAAGTGCTTAATTGAAGTAATGAGCTCATCATGGTTTGGATAAAATTATTTTGTCTCTCTCGCCTATGTTGATTTTTTTAAACCATCCTTATATGTATATGCAATGCACCACCTATTATTTTCTAGTTTACATTCTTTGCCAGAAAGCTGTAGTTTCCAACTGAAGGAAATAGCTACTATATTATAGTTTTCAATTGTATTCCTCATCATCTGATTTATTCATGTACTTATAATTAGGGTTGCTGCTTGTTTGATCTTGCCAAATCTTGCACTTTAATCTAAGCATTGACTACTCTCTTGGGGTGAAGAGTAGAAAAGTGTTTGTGGCAGTACCTTGGACAGTGTCACCATCTCAGCTCTTTCATTGACCTTGGCGCATAGCCATCCTTGGATGAATAAAAAACAAAAGAAAACAAAAACAAAGCCAAAACCCACAGGGTTTTCAATAATAGTAGTGACTTTATATAAAAAGTTACATTTTTTTGTCATAGTTATAGTAGGAATGATTACTTTTGACCACATTGTACTCCTAGGACCTAACATGATATATTTGCAATAAATATTGTAATAGTCATGTTCATTAAAGTAATGATGAAATGGCATATTTCAGTATACAAAGGCAGAGGTAGAATTAGACAAAAACTTGGTTCAGAGGGATAGGGAAAAGGTTAAGTAATGATGGGGGAGTTTGCTTAAGTGAGCAGGAAGTGATGAGTAAGGATAGGCTCTATCTTGCAGAAAGCTATTAATTATCTAATTTTCTTATACCATAGGGATAGGGACATAAACATTTATCACTGCTTTCTTCTCCACTTATCAAGCATGTGCACATAATCGTATCTTTAATTACAGCAGGCACAACTTAGAAAACACAAGTAAATTGTCCATAGCTTAAGAAAATTTCAGTCACTGATATGTGCACTGATTAACTTCATTTGTGAAATTGGAAGTTATTCCAAAACTATCATTATACCAAGTTATTTTTGAATAATAAGAGAATCATTTTGCTGGCATTAGTTCCCAACCCTTCAGTTCTTGGTTTAGGCTTCTTATCTGGGGACAGGAGACACCCTTATCTGCTTTTCCTATCTGTCTTTTTCAGATGAGGACTTATTTATTTTTGCTAGCTCAATGTTCTATTCTCAGAGCAGGTTGGTTGTTATGGTTTAACCAGAGGTACAATGTGAAGAAACCAAAATTTTTGGCCTAGACCCATCCTTATAAGGCTAGCAGACTTAAGCAAACTTTCTTCACCTAAGGAGAGCAAAATGGTTAGAAGACAAGTAAGCTAATATGTGTGAATACACTTCAAATAGAAGAGAGCTATTAAAGAGGAAGTTCTAGCTCAACTGAGGGATGAAAGCTTGTTCTAGTCACCTTGGCAATTTGAAGGAGGATGAGTCGGGGACAGCTTGTCCACTCAAGTGTGAGGGTGCCACGAATGTAATGGAGTGTTTTGTTCCATTAGCCGAGTGCTCACTGAGAAAGGTAATGGTATTACTGCATCTTCCCAAGTCCTGTGAATGTGAGAAAATTTCCTATCACTAGGAGCATAATAGTATTGTTCATCTGATTATTCCTGCCATTCATGGTGGACCAACAAATAGTCCAGGACAATAATAAAAATGGATCAATGTTTCTCAAAAGAGATGATTGCAGCCTATGAGAAGAACTGAGTTTCTCCAAAAGATAGGCCATTTTATTTCTATTAGTGGTTTTCTAGTTTATAATACATCTTGGAAGAAATGAGTTCCTGGAATGACTGAGTGGAGCTGTCATCACACCCCAGCCCCTACTCCCCACCCTTCTCTCCACATTGTTCTTTAATGTCCTGCCTCCCCCACAGTTGAATGCACCTTCCCACACAGCAGTGTTTTCTGTGCACTTACTTTGCAACTTAAATAATGAATGATGCATGAATTAAGATGACAATTATTCTTTGAGTGCAAATCCTAAGAATAAAGGTGGTAATTATCCACAGAACAGGCATAACAGCATACCAAGAGAGTGATATTATTTTGATGTCGTTTTCCCTCTCACTGCTGGAGATGTGTGTGTGTGTGTGTGTGATACACACTGTATACACACACACAAACACACACACATATATATATATTGTATTTTATATTTCGTCTACTTCACAATTTCTTTAATTTGTGATCTTTGAGACCCACTAAAAACTATGGAATCCCAAAAGATGGACGATGATCCATGAGAGTTTTCTGTGTGGATCTAGGATAGAGACAGGTTAGGGGGGCCTCCCCCATGGCGCAGCGGTTGAGTGCTGCGCTGTGGAGCTGTCGGCAGTGGCGACGCGAGTTCGACGCCTGGCCGGGGAGAATACCACATGGTGTGACAGACCTCTCCTGCCTCACCCGCTGCTCCCCTCAGCAGTGTACCTTTGATCTGCCTGTTCTGCTCCCCACTCTGTCTCTGGTGAACCCTCTCACCGCCCCACGCCTCTGGCCTGTACCCCAGCTTGTATGTATAAATAAAAAAAAAAAATCTTAAAAAAAAAAAAGAAACAGGTTAGGGGATTCAGCTTCAAGGTGATTTTTTGATGAATAAGACCCCTTCAAGCTATTGAATAAAAATTTAGTTTTATCTAATGATTTAAAAAATTAAATTTGCTATATCCCCTCATACTGCTTTTCCAAAATAATAAAAAAAAAACAGATACAGACATGTTGTTCTTTGAAACAGTTTTGCTATTTCAACATCTCCTTGCCCAACCTCTCTGCCAGTTTTCATTTTCTTTCTCTCCCCTCCTCTCTCTTTTCCCCGCTTTCTCTCTCTCTCTCTCCCTACCGTCACCTGTTCCTTTCCTCTTCCTTTATATACCATAATATATTTACTTTTATTGATATGGAGGATCCTGAAAACTAAGGTGCAACCAAAATCTGGCCCCGAGCCCAGCCATCACTTGCTGAAGTGACAGGCTCAGGATTAGTGGAGGATTTGCGATTACACAGATCATTGCTTCGACCTAGTGCAAAGTCAACCAGGCCACAATACAAGAACAAAAAGGCTTAATTGCTACAACCTCCAGAAAGGCGCTCTTTGCAGCCGCAGTGTTCACTGGCCTGCCTGCTGTGCTAGGCAGCCTTTTTGTCTTCTTCAAATTCAAGTTCCGTGATAAACAACTCAGTTCCCCTTGTGATCTTCTGCCTTGTAAAGTAAAAATTAATGCCCTTATTACATATGTTCCCTTTCCCCTGCAATCTATTCAAAAATGATTTGCACAAATGAAAAAATATCCTCTTAATGGTGCAAATCTCTATATTCTGAATATCTGATTAGCTGTACCTTCTGCATTTTAGCATTAGCTTTGATAGACTTAGAAAAGACATTTTCTAATCTTCCCTTGAATTAAAATTTCTCTTTGCAGGCTAGTTTAGCATGCAATCTTTGTAAAATATGGTGAGAAAGATGCTTTCTTTCTAAATATATTAAGGCCTTCTAAGCACTTTCAACATAAAATGAGGGCAAGAACTCAAATTACATGAGTGTGTTTGTCACCCAGATAAGAAGAATGTGTGGTCTGTAATTGAACCCTTTATTACTATTCACTTTGACTTTCTCAGTTGGACTTGTCCAGAGGCATCTATTTTTTTTTAAGGTTTGGGGAATTAGAAATTTAAATGAGATGTAGGATAGGGGGACTCTTCTGTGAGATGCTCCGCATTTCTGGACTCAGCAGTCTTGAAGGTGGGGAGAGAGCCGCATTGAGTCAAGAGAAAGGAATAAAGGCATCTTTCTGGCCACAAAGTCATCCACAGCCTTTGGCAGCTTGCAAAATCTTCAGAAGTCAAAATGTGAATTGGTGAATCATTTGCAATTTTACAATTTACTTCTAGATTACGTAGAGCCAGATTATGTTGATTTCTTTCTTACTTTCGTTTTTTTCCAACTTCTAGCACACATAAAATGTTGTTTTAAAGAAAATCACTTAAATTGCTTGGACTTCCTCACTCTACAAAGTCTGCCTTTTCCTGTTTTCCATGTTTTGAGAATATAGATAATTGCACTTCAGACTTGCCTTGGTGCCAGCCTGGCTTTTTCATCTCAAGAGTAGGCATTTCTAGCAGACATGGCTTGTCCTTTTTCCTATCCTCCTTTCAGCCCTCCTCTGGAACCTGCATAGAGTACAGTCTCTTCACAACTCAGACTTCTTATCTGTCAGCCCCACTTTTTTGCCCTTGCCTAAGATCAGTGACCACAAAGCTATTGATAGGTAGTTGGGGTGCACTGAGGCTTGAGGTGATGGGCATGCTATCCCAGAGTCTCTTCTTTCATTTTTTGCTGCAGTGTTCATGAAATAACTCATCGCTGTGAAGCAAGTCAGGAGTGGGGAGACAGATCATTTTCCCTTTGGTAACCAAAACTTGATTTGGGAATGGAAGACATGGAAGAAGGTATATTCATTTCCTAGGGATGCCAAATTTTTACCACTTAACACAAATTTATTCTCTGACCGTTTTCTAGATTAAAAGTCTGATGTCAAGGTGTCAGCAGATCTTTTTCCCGTTGAAAGCTCTGAGTTGCTTCCTTTCCTCATTGTTTCTTTTCTTGTGGTAACATAACTCCAACCTCTGTCTCCATTTTCATGTGACCTTTTTTTCTGTGTCGTCTCCTTTTCTTGTTAAGGAAATCATCCTGAAACAACAGTGATTTAATCTTGAGATTCTTAACTGTATCTATGAAGACACTATTTCCAAATAAGGTCACATTCTTAGTTCGAGGTGGACATGCACTTTTGCACTTGACTGTTTAACACACTACCGTGGTGAAAGTGTGGGATACAAAAGCTGAGGGGAAGGAACCCAAAGATCAAGTCCTTTATTAGGCAACAAGGAACAAGTGATGAATTACCAAACTTACGCAGGCAGTAAGTGATACAATTTTTTTACCCTTAGTGTTCGATGCACTAAGCTACATTGAGAGGAGAGTGGACTTTAGAGGAAAGGAGATGGAGCAGTTTTTAAAATGGGCTCTAAGTTCTTTGACAGCTGAGGTTTGTGTCCCCTCCCCTAAGTACAGAGGCACTGTTGATTGCTTTGACTTTAGTTATTAGAAAATGGTGGTGATGAGCCTGTGTCTCTACTGACTTGGGCTCATAGAAGGTGAGGCAGTTCTGTCTTGCTTACTAGAACACTCAGATCGGTAGTCCTGATCTGCCATGTAAGAAGTCTGACTACCTCGAGGATACTTTGCTGTAAGGAAGTCTCACAGATATACCACATGTCACTGCTCAAGTCTCACAGATATACCACATGTCACTGCTCTGGTTGACATTCCAGCTGCCAGACCTATCAATGAAAGAGCATCCAGATGATTCCATCAGTCATCTCCAGTTTTCAAGTCTTCTTGGATAAAGTGACAGATATCATGGAGCAGCATAGTATAAGTGCTGGCCACTATTATACCTAGTAATCCATGTGTCTAATAAAGTGATGGTGGTTTTAAGCCACAAGTTTTGGGACAGATTGCTGCATGGCAATAGTGACAGGCAAAAATTACTTGGTGGCAATCAGAAAACAATCACATACTCATCTCTATTCTGCTAGGCAAAGCAATGAGCACACAATTTAGTGCTTAGTTTAATTGCAACAAGGATAAACTGTTCAGGAGTGCATGCTGGTGACTGCTGACCTCCCCAAGGACAGCGCTACCACATTCATCATGAGAGAGGCAGGGCAGTCTGTTCATTGCCACTTGTAAGTCTAGTTAGGGCTGTTTCACGGTCCTACGATGGCCACACATTTGTTGCTTTTCTGATCACCCAACAGGAGATAGTGCATACTGAAAAGATTTAGCTCACTATTCAAGAACAATTGAACCTGAAAACTTATAAATCTTCTCTCTCGGTTTTCAGTACTAGAAATAAAGTCTGAAGTCTGGTGTTCCACAACCAGCCTGAATTTTTAGGCACAGATTCACAGAAAATCAGAAGTAACCGTTTTTACAGAGACAAAAGAAAATCTATAATTTCTAACATGTCTGAAGCAAAGGTTGGTTCTACCCACATTCATCTTTTCAGGTAATTTACCATTAATTAGTTAAATGTTAAGAGTTCCTATGAGCCAGGTACTTTTCAAGGTTCTAGGATACCAGTAGTCTGTGTAACATGACTGTTAACATGCCAGTAGTCTGTGTAACATGACTGTTAACATGCCAGTAGTCTGTGTAACATGTATCTCTGACAAAGATGGTGCTCCTTTGTATGCAACCAGTATTCTGGGGGGAGATAGACAGTGAGTCAAAAATAATTGTGTCATTAAGTGCCCTGAAGGCAATTCAATAATGTGTATATATGGGGGTTCATTAGAAAGAGTGCTCAGGAAGGTCTCTCTGATGAGGTGACATTTAATTTGAGGCCTCAGTGATATGGGGACAACACGAACCCCAGCATCAGTTAGCATGACTTGGTGTCTGTAAATGAATGAAGGCCCAGTAGACGAGTACTTGTTGAGTAGAAGTTGTGAACTACCTAGGTTGGGAATCACTGCCAATCCTAATACCCCCTCATGGTGAGTACCCCAGCAGGTGAAATTTCCCAATCCTATTACTGGTAGTGAAATTTTGGCTAAAATAAATGCCAGTGTTGGAATTATGCCTGAGAGATAAAGTGCCCTCGGCGTCTATTTTAAACAAAGTTTAAAATGAAGTCATAAATATGATGCCTTAAAAAGGGATAGCATTTATAAAAAACTACCAATACCCACCCTCTGTAAAGAATCATCTTCTATAAAGAAAACAGACAGCAAGTAAAAGATAGATGAGTGAACAAATACATGCATAAATATGACAGTATTGAGACTCCCAGATGGAGTTAGGTATATGTAATAAAACATGGTTTATATTTTGTATCTGATAACTTGGCTGTCTGCATTCTCTGTAGGTCTGACTCTCTAGTTATTTTTGCTACCACCCACGCTATCTTATTCCTTGAGTTTTATTGCCTTTCTTTAACAGTGATTTTATATTCTTAGAACTTTATTTGTGGAGTTCCTTGAGAGTTGTTTTTAAAGTTTGTTTATAGGGCGCATCACTTCAAATCAGGAGTCAGCAAACTTTTTCTGTAAAGGGGCAGGGAGTAAATATTTCAGACTTTGTGGGCCACACAGTCTCTGCCACATCTGCTCATTCTGCTGTGTACAGTGAATGAATCTACAGATAATATGTACGTAAACGAGCATGACAATGTGCCAGTGAAACTTTTGTGGACACTAAAATTCAAATTTTAAATAATTTTCATATGTCATGAAATATTTTACTTTTTAAATTTTCAACCATTCATACATGTGAAAACCACTTTTGCTCAAGGTCTGTACAAAAACAGATGGCAAACTGACTTTGGCCATGGACCACAGTTCAACTCCTGTTTCAAATTAAAATTTTAGCTTGAAGTTTTTTTTTTTTTTTTTTGAGACTTATAATCAGTGTGAATTCTAGCTTCACATTTGTATGAGGGAGGAATTGTGGTTAGGATTTCAGGGGACTCATTTTCTCATTTTCTTTTTTCCCTCTTTTCTCAGAGCCAAGACCAAGATAAATAAATAATCCTATACCCCCTTTCTCTCTGAGGTAATTTTTCCCCTAGTTTACCCACAGAGACTTTCAGGTATTCCCATAGTCTGCTGAAGTCCAGTTCTAGGCCATTAAGGACAAATGTTTGTTTATTTCTGAATGACAAATTTTGATAGCCCATTTTGGTTCATGATTTCTTTGTTATTTTGACATCTCTTACTTTCCAGCCAATTTAGTCATGCATTTAAACAATGGAGTTTAGATATTGCTCAAAATGGCTAGGTGTTCTATATACGTGAAAACAAAAGTCTTTTTGGCATCTATTTCTATATACTGTGCTTTTCCCAGGAGATTTGTTGTGCTTAGGAACAAAGTTGTGGGTGAAAATGGAACTTTTGCATAACCTGTGTATTCTAGAGTGAAGCAAGTATAGATGTCACCAAGAGATAGAGTGGTAAAGAAATGAGAAATTTGAAGGCAATTAGTCAGAAAGATGATGACAACTACTGAATGATTTTACCTACATGTGTAATATAAGGAACTAAGGAGATAAACAAATAGGACAAAATGAAAATAAACTAGAGTCATTGAAAGCCTAAGTGAAAACCTAAACCTAAAAGAGGTTACCAAAGGTGAAAAGGATGACGTAGGAGTAAGGGTAAAGTGGGCATAATGGATGGTGGTGTGTTACAAAAAAAAAAAAAAAAATTAAAAAATACAGAGGAATAAATAAATAGCTATAAAAAGGAAGGAGGCAAGTTCAAGATATAGTAAGATGAATGTGCACTGGAATTGGAGCTAGGAGTATTCAAAGAGAAGAAAACCTTCATGAAACAAGAACCACTGGGTAGCTGCAAACAGGCAACTCACAAGATGAACATTATGACTTAGAGAAGATGAATCCTGTAACACTATGCAAGACATTTTAGTGATGGTCTTTTTTGAAACCGTAAAGAAGTGGGTTTCTAAAAAGACCCACTGCAATAAGGGACTATAACGGAGATGTGAGTGTTGACGGCGTTTGCGGTATAGCAGGGCTAGAGTGAGAGGAACAGGTAGGTCTGCGAGATAAGAAGACAGTCAGCAGAATGCTGTGATCAACTAGACAAGGGAGTGGTGGTGAGAGAAACCCACGTTGGAAAGAAACACATGGATTTCTAACATGGTTTTTAGACTTGCTTTCGGTTCTGATTCAACTTCCAAAGGTATAATTCGAAAGCTCGTTCATGGAGAATAAGGTAAATTTCAAAGCACAAGGATTTCAAGGGTTCAACTTGAGTTTTAAATTATTTCTCCCATCCTAACTGACAGAGTAGGGATTTTGGTTTTCTCAGACTGTTTCTGTCTCTAGGTTGAGCTTTGAAAATGGTGGGAGCAGGCGCCCTTCACATTTTCTGTAGTAACACAACCACCGAGCTACCTTGAAAACCCCAGTAAAATGCTGGTCTGTGCAGCGCCTTCCACCAGCACGCCGATCTGAGTCAGAGGTGGCAGGTATGCACTGCGAGGCATAGCAGATGAGGAAAACTCATTTTGTAGGAAGCAGGCTTGAAAATTGAAAATGTTCCACACTAACTGCTTTTCATGCTTGACACACTTCAAGAAGCTATTCTTTCTGACAACATAATCAAGGTTAGAGGTAGGCTTATTGTTTTGTTTTGCCTTCTTCATTATGAAGATATTGTTGCAGTTTCTAAATGAAGGATCCCAGGAATAACCTTTGGAATGGCAATGTCATTTATTAGAAGGATGCAGAATGGCCTTCCCACTTGATGTGGCAGTACCTTTCTGTGCCACAGGTGTCAGTTGCTTTTTCATAATTAATTTATGAAGTAAACGTGTAGTGAGGAAGAAAATAGGTGAGGAATTAGAGTGGGGAACACATACCAATGTGGCATTACTGCTCTGTAGCTAGAAAAAATAGGAGATTAGTCTTCTCTAGGAAAATGACCACACAATTCATTTAGCTTCTGCTGTGTCACTTTGGAAGAGTCACCCTGAAAGAACAATTGCATCTTAATTCATTTCTTTATAGCAACTGCACCCTCCTTTATATACAGAGGAAAGGAAACATAATTCCTCTTAAAGTTAGGATGTTTGAATTATGAGAATGAGCTCTAACAGCTGAAAAAGTCATTCATGGGACAAAAGGAATGAAGCAGAACCCTGAGTTTAGTCTGATTCTGTCTCTAATTATAAGTCACCATCTATTAAATGCTGATGCTTTAGTGCTTTTTGTGCACCTTCTCCTTTCATCCCTTCCATGTTTCCAAGAGGAGAGAACTATTCTTATCCCGTCCTAACAGATGTGAATGTTGAGGTTCAGTAGCTTGGTCCCAGGGTCTCTAGGTGCTGGTGCTGGTGTTTAAACCAGTTTGGAGGACTCTGGAGCTGGCATTTCCAATGGTTGCTTCCCTGAGAAGTATTAGCCATGGGAGACTGAACCACTGTGAGTGCTGGCATAAGATGATTCATAAGGTTGCTGGCAGCTTCAAGATCCTATCCAAATGCACTGAAGGATGGAGTATAAAAAGGTGACACAATACAAAATACTAAGACTGTTAGGTCATTGAAAGGCATAATCATAGGCTTTCAGAGGAGGGGTGAGAATAGGGTGGGGAAGGGAGCTCAATGGACTATGGCGGAGGACTAAGGGTGACTGGGGGTGGGAGTGCATGGTGACTACACCTGAGGGGAAGATCCAATACTGTCAAAAACACTAACAAGGTCCATAAAAATAAAAAATTAAAAAAAAAAAAGAATAGTAGGTTCTTTGCTTGGGAAACGCCTGCACTAAAGACCAGGTAAATGGAGATCAGGGGAAAAAACTGACAATTGACTAATTAAGTCCAAGAAGCACCTGGAAACATTTCTAAACTATTGGCTGTTGCTATGTCTTAGAAACCAGAGGGTGAATCTTGGCTTTGAAGGTATAACTCATGGGAGTTTGAAACACATTATGTAGTTTCTTTTCCCTCCTTAACAAGGGGATGCTCAGAAAATAGTGCTTTGCAAAAAGAAAAAAGCCAAAAAACAAACAAACAAACAAACAAAAACAAAACCAAAAACAACAGATTTCGTTTTGAGGAATTTCTGAGAAATCTGCCTTAGTTCTGGGGTCTTCAGCTTTCTGAAATTCATTCATCTCATTTATGGGATGGATTATTAAAGATTACCTTTTCATACTGAACCTGGGTTGAAAACTAATCTAAAAGCTGTTAAGGCCCATAGGCAGTAAAACTCAAAATTTGGAAAAAAATCTTGTACCTCCCTAAAGTATGGGTAGAGGTTGGGCATGAGCTTAGGTAATCTTTACAGAACTTAAAGTCATTTCAGTTCTGATGAAGTCTTATGGACCAGAATGCCATTTAGGTTTCTTTCTCCCTGCTTCTCTCTCTCTCTCTCTCTCTCTCTCTCTCTCTCTCTCTCTCTCTCTCTCTCTCTCTCTCTCTCTTCTTTTAATCATAGACAATGTTCTTATCCTTTAAGCACAAAAATAGTTAAAATAATATTAATCGTCAATCTGATTACAGATGTTCTCCAATTCTCTTTTACCTTCCTTTAGTGATAAAAATGTGGCTTCTCCATTTCAAAACATTTTGATTCAAATTTTATTCTTTGCATGACTTTTTAGAAATCAGGGTAAGAAAGTTGTTCTAGTGAGCAAATGACTAATTGTGTTCAGGGTAATTACAATTTAGCCAGTATGAAAGATTGTTTAGAAGAGGATGACCTCTGTGCTCTTTGTAATTGCAGTTTAGGACCCAACCAACTGCTGTGATGCGAGAACAGTATTTTAGCTCATTAAGATCAAAGGAGTCAGCCAGTTGTTCTCGGTGCTGCTTTATGCAGCTGAAAAAGTATTTACAGCAATTAACAACTTTTTCAGACCCTCTGCTCTAAATGTTGACCTTCAAACAAGCTATCTTTGGGGAAATCATTGATGATACAACCACTTGTCTCAAAATTCATCTGCCTGATCTTCATTGTATTGGATGTGCAAACATTTAAATGATAATTGAAACTCTAATTAAATAGGGTGTCAGGAATTTCGAAAGACTGAGTGACTGGAGATATGAGGAGCCAGAAGCCCAAGATACTGCCAGGTTTCAGAGGAGCAGTTTAGATCATGGTTGAGTTGCCCTGATGTCTACTGATGTGTGCAAGACATTTCTAGCTGTGCCATCACAAACAGCAAAGGGGATACAGTTTATAGTACCAACCAATCAGCAAAAAGACTTACTGTCAACTCCAGATTCGTGTTATCAGGACTTAATCTAGTCATGGGTGTTGATTCAGATTGGGGTTCAGATGACCAAGTGAAATCATATATTTAAGTCAGGCTATTTTTTAAAAGGTTTTCATTTCTTTGATTTTGATTTTGTATCCAGGGTGTTTATTTTTACTGTTTGAAATTGGGAACATTGAATGTGAACCTGTTTACTTTCTTCTCAATCAATGGCCTAAAACAGTAGTTCTTAAAGCTGATGAATATTAATAAATAGAAAACACTGCTGCTGGGGCTGCCTTAGATGCCAATTGTAGCAGCATCTCTGGCAATGAAGTCCACCCCACAATGGCATTTGAGAATAGCTCTGCCGGTAAATGAATGTGTAGAGACTTAAGAACCACTGCACAGGATGTAAGCAAGCACTGTGTCTATTTCATTTACCCTTGCATTTCTAGACTGTAGCATAATATATATTCAAAGATATTTTTAAATGGCGTGTGCTTTGTAAGAGAGATCCAGCTAGCTAGGTTCTCTTTTGCTCTTTTTTTTTTTTTTGACGTGATAGAATGATTTATCTGAACATATCTATGATAAATCATATAAAATAACCATTTTCTGAAAGACATCGTGACCACTGAAGATGATGTACAGAGGTGCCTCTGAGAAGCAGACAGTAGTTACAGATGCCAAGGGGCAGAGCCAAGCACAGTACAGGGCCAGTGAGGGAGGGGAGAGGGCTCCTGGCTCAGGCTTGAGCACGGTGGGCCTCCAGGGGCGCCGGCCAGGCCTAGCACCCCTTCCGAGGGACACAGCAATGCAGTGGGGCCAGGCACCCGACCGCCACTCACACACGTAAATGTAGGGTCCCAGGACCTGCACTCTTGACGCCACGCGTCAGCTTCACGTCAACAACCCACTTTTTTGCAGGCCAGACCCACATCCAGAGGCTACCATGCCCTGCCCCTGGCGGGCTTCCTACCCGCACCAATCACTGACCACGGGCGCAGAGGCCTGGCAGTGGCAGAGCACACCCACCATGCTGGCCGGGGCGGGACAGCCGGCTCGGCCCCCATAGCCAACCAGCTCTTTGGCTCCTGGACTCCAGAAACTTTAGCCCTGGAGGAGAGTCGTTCAGCTCGCCTGGTAGGTACCCACAAAAGAATTCTGTAAAAATGAAACTTCTGTGCCCCCACCCCCTTGGGACCAGAGCACAGGGGCCTGGGCCCCCGCTGATTGCCAGGGTTCAAGGGTCTCACTTCAGGATTAGGCAGCTGGGTGGGCTCAGACAGGAGCTTCTTGAAACGTGGTTTCCAATCACTTTGGTGACTGGCTGGGTGTGTGCGTCTGTGGGCACATGCATAGTCCTCACACTGGACACCTGGCAGCTCGCTGGGCAGTTGTGTTGGCACCCAAAGGCATGAGGCCCGTGGGGCTCCTGCCCCCAATATCTGCTTGGTTACTTCTTAGCCCTGGTCACCGGGTCTTTCAGGAGTTTGTCACTGAATGACCACAGGCTCAGTCAGGCCTGCACATGGGGGAGATGAGTTCAGTTTCTGGGGCCTCTGGGCAGAATGCCCCCCCAGGGAGGCTGTGATGGCACCAAGAACTCTTTCCTTTATAGCTGAAGACAAAAGCAACAGCGAAGGAGAGGAGGCAGGGTGCAGAATGACCTGCAGGTCCTTGGGGGCGACCACAGCAGGAGCCAGGCCTGCAGGCAAATTGGGGCTGGACCCTTGGGTGGGTCCTGGCTGGGGGCTGGGGAGGGGGCCTGGGTGCGGAGGCACCGCCCACTGGTTGTGGCATGGGTGCGGAGTCCGGGCGGTGAGCCACTGGAAGCCTAGAGGGCCACAGCGGGGGGGGGCGAGCAGGAGGCAGAGCCTCATGGGCACAGGTAGCTGCCAGGGCCACCCGGATCAGGACCCCTCTGTGTCGGGAAGGCAGGCGTGGAGGAGGCAGGGTCTGGGAAGCTAGGGGACCTGCAGGAGGCTGGCAGATTGCTCCTGAGGGCCCAGGAGCGCCAGAACGGCTCTGGACTGCAGGCCTCCTGCCCTTCCTGAGCTGAGCTGGACCCTTTGAGTGCCAGGTCACTGGGTAAAAGAGAGAGGCACAGTATGTTATACCCCCATTTTTACCATTGTTTCCTGAAATCAGAAAACAATGACCCCGGAGCAAGCCCTGAGGACTTGAATGCCTTCCAAGCTGTAGTCTCTCCCAGTCCCACCAGATGTGCTCCCTTCCTGTGATTCCGGTGACTAGCTCCCTCACAGTTTTCTCATTGCACTCCAATTTCCTGCTGGCAGTGGCACCTTGCCCTGAATCAAATCCCACACAGGACATGTTCTGCAGCTGCCAGAGTATTGCTAGCTGATACTCCTAAACTATCAAACACCTACCAAGAAGAGAATCTCTTGTCCAAGGTTCCTTTTTTGGGGTAGCCCATATCTATGTGACTGATGCCTGATATGAAGGTGTCGAGGCCACACTTTGTTCCAAGCCAGGGCTCCTCTGCTGGACTCTCTCAGCTACAGAGCTCTTGTGGGATAGGCTGAATGTTCGTTGAGACCGCATAGCTCAGTGTTTTCCTCTGTCAGCCCCTTCTTCCTTCCCCTTCCTCCACAGTTGTTTTATTACTATTATTATTATTGTTTATATCTTTTACATTATTGTGTATTTCCCGTAGGTTACCCACCACCGATTCACCCGTGAACCGTCACCATAGTCCCATGTGCTCTTTTCTCCCTTGTTTTAAGCCCTTATCCTCCCCCTCCCTTACTAAATGTCTCTCTCTTATTTGGTTCCCCTGTGTTCCTGCTATAAGTGAAACCATTTGATATTTTTCTCTTTCTTTCTGGCTTATTTCACTGAGCATGATCCCTTCTAGCTCCATCCATATTGCTGCAAATTGCATGTGTTTGTCTTTTTTGATTGCTGGATAGTTGTTGATAGTAATACTACTTCCTGCACTCTAATGAGCTCCTTCGCTGTGATCTTCAAGTCGGGGTCTACTTACCCAGCACATAGTGACAATGGCATAAATTACTTGACCCCATCAATCTCTGCTCCCTCAGATATAACTTGGCTTCTCATACCCGTCTGCTATGTGGCAGACATCAGGGCAGTAATGATGAAGAGATAAAATTCTGCCCTCAATGAGCTTACATTCTGGTGGGGGAGATAAGCAATAAACAAAACAGTATATATTGCTGGGTGATGATAAAAACCCGTCTGAAAAAATAAAGCAGGTTAAGAGAACAGAGAGTGACAGGCAAGGGAAGGCAGTGTATACTGGAGCTAGCTCACTCTGGCTGGTGGGAATTGAATGTTAAATCTATAGGAATATTGCAAGACAGTTGTTAAATAGAGCCATTATTAGAAATTATATGAATTTAAAGTCAAGTAAACCATATTAGAGGCAAAAAACTCACTCCTTTCTCATTTTACTATGGTGCTTGTATATATTGTTTAAAAGGAAAAGAAAAAGAGAACAACAGGCCCAAAATGGAGTTATTCATGCCAGTCCCACCAATTCTCAAAAGCTAACCTAATCACAGTTTCAGAAGCTCTGCAAGAGGTGAATTAAAATAACACTGGTCAACAAATTTTTACAAAAGTCATGTTATTGAAATAAAATTAGTCATTTCCTATCAATTTGTATGTGCTCAACATGAATATGACAGTCAAATTCTAATTTTGGCTCTAGTTTTTTGTAATCTGCAATAAATTGATATTTACATCACAAAATGCATACCAATAATAATAGGCCTATGGTTAATACCTGTAAAAAATCAAGTCATAGACTGCTTCTTAGATTTCTTCGCTTGTCTCTTGTACAGCTACTCAGGAGCATCTCTGGGGAGTGTCCAGCAGTAGTCAGCCAGCACTGTAGTGGACCATTTTCCCTGGTATCTTTGTTCCATTGATGCGATATCTTGATGAAAACGTTCACCATGTTCATCACTAACCATGCCACAGTTTTCAGGGAAGAAATCCAGATGGGAATGAAGGAAGTGGATCTTTAGAGACATATTGCAGCCAAGTTTCTGATACTACATCAGCGTGTCTTCTACTAGTTCCTTGTAGTTTTCTGCCCTAACATTCCCAAGAAAGTTTGTAGACACTAGGCGAAAAGCATTCCATGCTTGTTTTGCATCACCTTGCAGCAGGTTGTTGAACCAGTCATCTTTGAAGAGCTCTCGAATCTGAGGACCCACAACAACTCCCTCTTTAATCTTTGATTCGCTGAGTTGAGGAAATTTTTCATGCAGGTATTGGAAAGCTGGCAAGGTTCGGCCCATGGCTTTCACGAAATTCTTCATCAAACCTAGTTTGATGTGAAGGGGTGGTAGCAGGGTTTTGTGAGCCTTGACCAGAGCTGGGTGCTGGATATTCTTCTCTCCAACTGCTACATTTTGTCTGCGAGTCCATTCCATCTGCAAGTAGTGCAATTCACTTGCTCGGCTATCCCACTCATGTAAGAAACACATGTATTTTGTATATCCCTGCTGCGGTCCCATTAAAAGGGCAACTAGCTTCAATTCACCGCAGAATTGCCAGCTGTACTTGTTATACTCAATGGAATTCACTAGCTGCTTTAAGCTATCGTATGTCTCTTTCAAGTGGGCAGCATGTGCTACTGGAATAGGTGGAAGACGGTTTCCATTGTGCAAAATCACAGCCTGAAGACTCAGAGTCTAGCAATAGTCTGCATTCTTGTGGGTCATGAATGATTTCTAAGGCATTCAAGAGGCCCTCAATATCGGAACAGAATACCAGAGTACTTTCCTTTCTGAAGAAATGTTCCAACTGCTGGTGGAGCTTTCGATAGAAAGTAATAGTGACATCTTCTTCTATAGGATTCCATTGTTGGAGTCTTGATCCTAGCAATTCTGCCTTGTTCTTGGATAAGTCCAAATCACGAACCAGGTCATTGAGTTCTTCCTGTGTTAGTCTGTGTGGAGTTGATGATGCATCACAGTGGAAATCTGGATCACTGCATGCTGATGGAACAGGATAAGAACAGGGCGGCTCACCTTTGTCCTCGTCAAATGGATCAAGAGAATATTCTGCTGAAGCTTCTGGAATAGGAAGTCCCTTACCATGTGGAAATGGTCTCAATGCAGACCAGGTCTGATATATTTTCAATGCTCAACCTTTCTGACAGGGCTTTATATAGTGCACTGCTGACGTCAGCTTACTTCAGCAGCCGCCTGGCAGTGGCATTGCATGGCATCAGAAAGTGAAGCAATCCACTCTGGATGATGTGTGCATGATGGTATTATGCAAAGCGATGCAATATGACATCATTCTAGGCTGATTTAGGATGGTGTTGCAGTCCTACTGGATAGATTTACATGGTGAAACATAAAATGAATTGTATGAAATATCTTCAAAATGAGAGCTAATAAAAATTTTTCAGGGTTATATTCATGTTCAGCACACCAAGATACTACAGACTAGGGTCTTTTTAAGTCAGTAACGATCTCACTGTTGACCGGTGTAATCAATCTGAAATTTTCTAGCCTGCGCTAAGTGTGGAAATCTGTAAGATCCCTTCCCTTTGCCTAAGAATAGGTGGCTTTCTGAAATAATCTTTTTTTCTAATAAACTTGTCTTAACTTATTTCTGACTATAAAAATCTATTCTGTACAACTTTTATAGTATCTTTCTTTCTCTAATAATTCATTTATACATATTTTACATCATTGTTCATTTTTTAATATAGTACCTTTCTACTTTAGATTGGATGCTGCCTGAATTCTTTAATAAAGCCATTACATCACTAACTTTATTCAGATTGTTGCAGGGCAGGGGAGGGGCACCCCTGGAACCCCCAAACCTGCCCAATCTAAATAGGTTCTGCCATCCACCGCATCAATACACAACATATAAGACCTTTAGTGGAAAGAACTTTAATACAGTTAGAAAAGACAGAGAAGACAGAGAATATAGTCTCTAAATCAAGCACCCAATGTTATCCAACCCCTTGTGGGTAAAAGTCCACCCAAATGGGATTGGCCCAAAGCAAGGCCCAAAAGCCTGCCATAAGTCTAAAACACCTTTTGGAAGGGACCCATAGAAAAGGGTCAGAAATAGCCAGACAATTCTTCGAGGAACTAAAACACCTTTCAGCTGGGACCCATACAAAAGGGTCAGAAACAGCCAGACAATTCTGGGAGTTAAAGAGCAAAATCAAAACCAAGATCAATGTTGCCATAGTCAACCTCCCCACGGATCTCTCACCCACATCTGTTTCAATCAGTCCAGGACAGTGCAGCTTCTTTACATGTCTCTCTGCTCCTGTGCTTCTTCTGGCTCTCCATCCTGCTTCCTTCCTTCTTCTGTCTTCTCAGTGTGTCCTTCTGTTCTGTGTTTTCCCCAGCTTTTTATCGCCTGCTCAGCACCACCCTCAGTTCTCAGTAATCCTCTCTTCGATGATGATGGCATTAAGGGATTAGTAGCCCTTAGTGTCTTGGATCTCTTTGGTCTGAAGTGGGGTCCATAAACCTATCTGTGGAGTTTGTTGCAGACGTCCTTCCCCCCGCCCCCCAACAAGATGTCTCTTGTTTTTTAACAATATGCTCTTGTAGTTTTTAACATCTATTATATATTTATGGTATAAATACCATATAATGCTGCACTACTAGATATCTCTTCCTAATTATACATCCAGTGACATCGGTGCATACGAACTATACTCTTTTTATTTTTTATTTTATTTTTTTTTAAGATTTATTTTTTATTTATACATACAAGCTGGGGTACAGGCCAGAGGCGTGGGGTGGCGAGAGGGTTCACCAGAGACAGAGAGGGGAACAGAACAGACAGATCAGAAATACACTGCTGAGGGGAGCAGCGGGCGAGGCAGGAGAGGTCTGCTGCACCATGTGGGATTCTCCCCAGCCGGGCTCGAACTCGCGTCGCCGCTGCCGACAGCTCCACAGCGCAGTGCTTAACCGCTGTGCCACTGGGGAGGCCCCGAACTATACTCTTTTTAATTAAAATCATAGGTTTACTATGGCTGTAGGAATATGGCAAAAAATTTACCCAAGAATTCTGTAAGGATCATTGATTATGTAGAATTGGTGATAAGGATAATTCTTGCTATTTTTATTTCTACATTGTGCAATATGCATCTTTGATATCAGTAAAATTTATAATAAAAATAGATGTATAAGTGTATGCATGCATTTCCCTCCTCCAAGATCCAGTTGTGGATCTTACTAGCACATCACTGTGCAGGCGTGGGATTCCCTCCTGTCTTGTTCTTGGGGATATCATCTTGGTGCCTAGAATTCCTGCTTGTCAGCTAGGTCTGGGGTCATGCAGGGAGCCTCTCACCAAGGGCAAAAGTCCTAGTATAAGGAACATATTGGGAAATCAGTTTCTGCTGAAAACGGCAGAGAGATATTAGAGTAGAGATAATATACTTAAACTGGCAGGAATAATGGAGCCCCCCCAGGCAGTAGTCCCTGGTCACTCCACCCTAGTTTACATCCTGTATAATGCATCCTCCACACATATCCACTCCCAAGTACTTGCCCCACCTTTACACTTGATGCTAATAGATACAAGACTGCCTTTGCGTGGCGGCTGCACATAACTTGCAGTGTAGCCCCATAGGCTTCTCATTGCTTCACAAGCACTTTGAGTATCCTTTCCCTCATCCCGCACCACCTCCAACACTGCTACTCCATGAGGCGACATGGGTTATGTGAGGAAAGAAGTGGGTAACATTTAAGCTGATACTTGATTGAATCCTGGGAACCTGAGTTTATTATTCTTTGTGAGAAAATATGCTACCCCAGAGCCTTTGTATTCGTATTCCTTATTCCTAGTTGATGGTCTCTAGACAATTTTGTTAGTGCTTCACATATAAGGATCATTTACCTCCTGAATGTCTGTTGATTTTGTTTTTAGGATTTTTTGAGTTTCTGTTAGGCCACAGCTCATGTTCTTGTCTTTTCAATGAGGATAAACCCAACTTGTTTTGTTCATTGTTATTTTATATTTTGATAGCACTTTTTGTTTTTAATTGCCCAGCTACAAATATATTTGGTCATTCTTAGTTATTTTTATGGTAATTACAAATGTTTTTATAAAGAATCACTCCTGATTATAAATTTTATCCCCTTTGGGAACTTACATATTTGAGTACTGATTTAATATTTTGTTAGCCACAGCTAGAAGATACTTCGGTATTAAAGTATAGACATTATTATAGAAAAGGCATAAAATAAAAACAGAAGTCAGGTGTCCCTATTCATTTGTTGACTTCATGACCAGAAACAAATATGACATCCCCAAAGCTCAGTTTCCTTATCTGCAGGATAGGGATTTAATTTGACAAACTCAGTGATTGTCAAAATAAATGAGGTGTGGTCCCAACCCTCAAGGTCTTAAGAGCACCTCAACTATTTTGATATTTCTAATTCATTGTGGTGAATACTAATAGTGCAATATGAGTACAGAATTGTGTGCAAAATCAAATGAGGTCATAAAAATGAACATCATTAGTAAACATGGAAAATGTGTAAATATACAGTCATTTATAGAGCTCCTGGGACCTGGGTACTCATGACTCTCTGATGCTGATAAATGCCTACGGAAGGCATGCATCAAGTAGGGTGCCAACAAGTGATTTAGTTAATGGCTACCATGTCTTCAAGGCTGTGGCAGTGTGAATATGTTCTAGCTTCTTTTTTTTTTTTTTAATTGAGGTAATATTAGTTTACAACAAAGTATATATTCCAGAAATAAATTTTCTTACTTCAGCAACTACATATACCCTACCACATTAATCACCAAATATCCAGCTACCATTCACCACCAACCTATTGGCTCCCTCTACCCAATCCCTCCCCTTGCTTTCCCCTCTGTTAATCACCATTCTGTAGTCAGAAACAAAAGTTTCGTTTTTTGTTTGTTTATTTGCATTTTCCCTTTCTTCCCACAAATAAGGGAAATGATACAGTATTTGTTTTTCTTCTTCTGGTTTATTTCATGTAGCATAATCCTCTCAAGGAGAGAAATTTTAGTAGATATCCAGAATAAACAAGAGGGTAGAGAGTTTAAGAAGCTCTTTCAAGGAAAGGAGTTTTGACAACTCTGGTCCAATCTATAGTTGCCTGAAAATCTAAGGATATAAGAAGCAGAATGAATGTGCACCATGGAGATCAATAGTACATCACTTGGTGGCACGGTATGTTGAGTTAGGTCATAATAAAACAAGGAACAACTTTCTAGAATATGGGGCCACAGGAATAATGCTGGAAGGCAGTCCTTTGCATCTTACTCCTGTGTAGTGGACAGAATTCTTTCAGAGAGCAGAAACTCTTGGTTTCCATTGGCTTTGAAAAGAAGTAGGGTTGATTGGTATCTGTATAGGTGTTTCTCAGGTGCTGTCAACATACCAGAGGACAGGGCTAAATGCCCACTCTGATGCTCATAGCAGGGGCAGGCTATCATGGGTAGCTCCACTGGCAGTGGGCTGGGCAGCACTGCTCAGCAGCCAGTTGTTGTTCCAGGCAGAAGCGTGGCGCGCAGCCGGGAGGGTTTGGTGAAGCTACTGGCATTTGTGATTAAGATGGAAACCACATTTTTCAGCCTAACTTTTGGGAAGGTCGTGATAGGAGGGGCTGGATGAAGGATGTTGAAGGGGTAGAAGTTGCATTATCCTCTCACCCTCTTCTGTTGAACATCTTAAATGGAGCAGGTTTCCTTTCTTATGTCTATGCTTTAGAGATTCTGTTTCTGGCACACATAATGAAAGCCTCAGGGTTTTTGCATTAATAAGCCCCTTTAAAAATGTCAGCAGAGAAGCACTAAAGACCTTTCACCAACCACTTTTCAATCTTGTTATTTTAATACTCGCCTCTACCCTAGGCTTCATAGAAATGTAAAAGGTAATGAAGTGTTTCACATGCTGGTTCTGTCTTTTTATTCTAATTTAAATCTATCACTTAACACGTACTTTAAAAATGATGTTTACTTGTGTCAGAGTGCTTATTCCATGCAGCCCAAAAATACTTATCTGGATTTGTATTTTAGACATACCATGTATATTATCATTGGGCACACCAGCACCGGCACAGTAGGAGGAGAAATGTACTTTTAAACTTTTAGGTCTCCATTTTAACCTGGAGGTCTGTGGGTTTCCTGTAATGTACCCCATGGGGTTGAGTTGGGCCTGCTGTCATCTGGTAAGTGAGGGTTGGGTGGCATTCCCAGCCTCCTGAGTCACATACTCCTGGGCTTCATTTGGGGGCTTGACTACCTCTTCCTTGGCTTTGTTTTCTCAGCTATAAGGTATGGGAGGAAAGGAATACTGATTTCTGTATTACATTGTGGGTAAGTTGAGAAATATTTTATTCATGCTGATTCATTGAGTATCTAATGGTCCAGGGAGACCAGTCCCTGCTCTCCAGCAGCTCTCAGTCTAGTAAGACATGCTGACTGCTAAGACAAAAGGATCTAGTAAAGGCAAACATGTAACAGAGTAACCTGTGGTGTGAACTACCAGAAGAGGGCGCACAGGATACCACCTAGACATTTCAGGAAGAGAGAGAAGAGATAGTTGGGTTTAGCTTCAAGGAGGAAGAAAGGACAAGGTTAGGTCACTCCAGAAAAAGGGAAGCACATAGAAAGACACCATGAGAAAAAGTTCAGTGTGTCTAGGCGCCAGTGAGAAAGTAAGTGAGGCTAAAGCTATAAAGTGCAAAGTGTAGGACAATGGGAGAGTCAGGTATAAGCCAGAAAACACAGGATATGGTTCACTGAGAATATCTTGAACTGCTGTGAAATGCATTTGGACTTAACATTTAGCCATCTGGAAGCTAGCATAGAAATTAAACCTGTTCAACAGAGAGGTAAATAGACAAGTAGAGGGAAGGTTGACATGGAATCCAAGAGACTGCAGAAATTGGTATCCCAAACTTCTGCACATATTCCTAGCCTCTAGAATTTGACCACATGCAGAAGAGGCTGAAAGACTAGTTGGGTTGAGTGCACAGGAAGAAAATGCCACAGATACACTTCTGTTCACTAAATATTGATATCACTCTTTCTTCCACATGTAGAACCCATTGTTCCCCTTCCGTAGGGAGACAACTCCTAATCCCACCCAGTTCCTACAGTTCAGCTCAAAGTTCAGAATCGCTGAGCAATTCAAGGTTTTCCACAGGCTTGGTGTGGAACCTGTAGTGAACTAGAGCATGAAAATATGATTTATTAGTTGCCACTCTCCACTGTCCCGTACCAGTCTTTTCCCCTCAGTAGACAATGGTCAAACACTTATTTGGTAAAGAACAGAATGGGAAACACAAAAACAGTCATTGGTTCACATTATTCCTGAAATCCTCTTGGCTCTGCATTTGAAGTGTTCTTCCACGGCATGGAAGAAGTGACTTGGTCAGACCCAGAGTCTGTACTCTGGAGGTACGACCCAGTCCCTCATGCTCTATGACCCTTGACCCACCCAATGGGATTCTTCTCCATTTTTTGCCACATCGGAAGAGGGCACAGGGAATGTGTCCCCCCTGGGGGCTTTACAGCTTTCACAGCCTGCTTCCTGCTCATACAAGTTTGGGTGTTTCAAAATTGCTTTAAGCCTTAAACAATCAGAAGCCTCATTAGAGAAAGCTTGTTATTAGCTTGGCAATATAATTTCCTCAAAGACTTAGTAGGCTTCTGACCTATTTGCTTCTAACTAGTAATCACATTCAAGTTCTTTCCTAGATATAATTCTGAAGCCTGGTATCTTTTCTCTCATATCCAAGCATCCTTCTCAACTTCCTGGCAGAAAACTTGAGGCTCACTGAACCAATAGGCTTGGACGCAACAGTGTCCCCATATTCTGATCATTGCTACAGAGTCACTATGTGTCAGCAAGAAGTCTTAGTGGGTCTTTGTAGGTTTAAGAGATAAACTTTGTAAGTTATCTCTTAATGTTTGGATTCCAGCAGCAGTTGACTCTTCCAAATTTGTAAGACTTTTCAACTTGGGGTATTTTCCACGCTTTTCAATCTCCGCATGAAAAACAACCCTTTCTTGACTGAGCTCCTGTATGAAAGGCATTTAGGATCAACATGCGTATCACTCTCCCTCTTTCCAACCACTTTCCTCACAGCTTCAGGCTCAGATGCATGGGGTCCTTTTCTTAAGTTATTGCAGATGACACTTATATGAAGTGTTTGGCCATAGAATATTAAGGTTCTTTAAAGCTCTAGCTGTATTTATTTTTTTCACTCTCTGCTATCTGATCACTAAAACAATACCACTGAATTTAGGCTTTCACGAATCAGTATCTCACATATATCTCGATTCCTTTATAAACAATAAGCCCAAAATATCAGTGGCTGATATGTTAGAAGTTGATTTCTCCGTTACGTAAAGTCTAATTGGGATCAGGGATAAGGACTCATGTCTACACATGTCCTCAGAAATCCACACTCCCCTACTTTGCAGCTTTATCCTCTCCAGGGCCTTAAATATGGTGCTGGATCTTCTGTATCAATTCTCAGTCTTCCTGGAAGTGACATTATTCACATTCTAATGGTCAGAACTCTTTAAAGGTCACATCTATCAATAATTGCAGAGCAACATAGAACATGTGTTCTAAGTGTGTATCTGGGGAGCGAGTAGATGTGAGTAGGATATACAACAATCTGTTTGCACAGATTCTGCTTCTACCCTAAGGTATTAGATGCCCTTAGTGGAACATCTGAGAATACATGAGATGAAGTGTAGGATGTTGTCAGGAACATCCTTCCTTCAGTAAACACAAGTCAGTGCAAGATAACGGATTAACTCCCTCCACCCCCCCACCCCAATTTTATATGGACTTAAATCCTTGAATACTGCTGGGTCACGGTATACTGTGATTTTTTTCAGTATTCAGCAATTGTTTTAAGCATTACTCTGTGGCTGCATGTTTGTGTGTGTGGCTGTGTGTGTGTGTGTGTGTGTGGATGGGTGTACATATTATCAGTTTGGCTTTCAAGAGGGGAACTTTTTCTTTGATAATAAAGTTCCTTTTAGAAAGCACGCTCTGCACATGTAAGTCCCTCTCTGTTTTCTTCATATCAGAATGTTTTGCATAGACATCATGGTCTCATTATTATAGATATTTAAATAGCAAGAGATGTAGAATTCTAAATAAGGTAAAATCAGTCAGATTATAACCTGTTTCTAGAAGATGATTTCAAGCTGATTACATAATAATCAAGTTTCCTACTTTGTTAAAATACACAGGCTGGGGGTCACTTCTAGAGCTGAGACATAATTAGAAAGCACCCAGGATGACCTTGATGGTTGCTCTGGTTTAGAGATCATGATTCAAGAAGGCCACATTTTCTTGTCTGCCTAAATCCTACTTTGAGTTGACCGTATGACTTGAGACTGAGGATTCCACATGCTTTGGGAACTTAGGGGGTTTGTACTTGATGTTTCTTCCTAAAACCAGGCAAAGGACCCTCTTCCTCCTTTTATCTGGTTGAATTTCTTACTGAATGTTTCCTTGCTCTTCTCTTATCTATTACCTAATCCTGTGAGTTCTCTGATAGCTAAATAATTAAAGGCAGCATTCCAGTTTCTTTTTAAAGAATAAAAGATTCTTTGTGGTGCTGGCCTGTGTTCAAAAAGTGAAACAGACTTCTGAGGTTTGAGGTCCTCTTTATATCAGAGAATAGTAAAGTGTAAGCAATTACATGCTGAGAACCTATAAACTTGTGGAGTTTTGCCAGTGACACAGCTGGGCAAGGAAGAAGAGAATGGGTCTTTGTAGGAATCCTCCTCCCCTCTTGGACAGTGCTCTGCAAGGGCCCATGCCGAGTTGATGGGACACTGATGGTTACAGCCAGCAGTGAGCTAGGAAGGCGGAGCAGTGTTGCACATGGCCACTACCCCAGTTCCAGAGCTCTGACCCTGCAGAATGTAAGCATCAGAAATGCCTCACTATCCTTCGTTTCTCAGACATAGAAACGACGTAAAAGCAACAATGGTTCTGGAGATTTCTTGAATGGAGAGGGGACATTCCTGCTTTTTCCTTATTCTTATTCTCAGTCTCCTCTTTGTAACAGTAAGAGGTCATGGGACCCAGATTCTTACTCAGGTTCTGTGTAGGGCACCATGGCTAGTTTTGTGACCTCAGGCAGCTCACTCAGTGTCTCTGGGAGTTTTCTCATCTGTAAAATGAAAATGGCGGAATCTGAATTTCGTTGACCTCTTGCAAATTTACTGTCGCTGTAAAGGTTGTTGTGACCTCCTCGCCCTCCAGGATATCCTAACTGAATATGGAATAGTGGCCTATCTTTCTAGGGAACCATAACTTAGGTGATATTTTAGCAGATGTATAAAGATGATAGTTTGGAGAGAAGAATTCTAGGCTCTTCTTAGCATCTTAACTTACTAACCAAGAAATTTAATAGTATGTAAACGATCAGCACACATCAGAGGTAACTGGGAATTTTCCTGATACCCATGGAATAATATGCCATGGTAACCGGGGACAGCAGTTGGGAGCGATCCTCACGATGGAGCTGGCAGGAGTGCTTTCAGGCCAGTAGCTACAACCATTTGATGGTTCCTCCTCCTTCCTCTTTCTAAAGTGTTAAAACACCAATCCATCCTTTCTTCCACAAAGTAGGTACCTTTCAACAAAAGCTGAGAAAATGTCTCATAGTCTTCAGGTTTCTGAGGTTGAATTAAAGGTGAAATGTACCCAGAAGCCAGAATTAGAAGTGAAAATGATGCAGAGTGGGTTCTGTTGGGCACCTGAGGTGTCACCTCGATGTGTGTTTCTAAACAGTGGGCCCTACAAGGCGGCCTGGATCTCATCCAAAAGGGCAAGTTACTGTGACTCACTTGGGGATTTAAAATTATGTATTTAATGTAGATTTTAAGATGTTAAATAGAGGTTAAATCTAGGATGTTACTCAACCAACTCTTTGAGGATGGGTATGAATGGAGTAGCTCTGGCTTTCAGCCAGGTGTTTGTTTAGCTAGTTCTTCTGTGTTACCGATGTGGCAAGAGGCAGTGCTGTGGGCCAGAGGGAGTATAGGTGGGTGATGTAGTAACTGGTTGAATGAGACCAAAAGGATTAATTGTTGGGTCAGTCCCCTTGTCACAGGTATTTATTCTTGAACCCATCCTAATTGTAATTTGTACTGATGATTTGAGTGAGAGTGTTAAATGGCAAACTGAAAATTGGGATCAAATTCAGTGACATGAAATTTAGCAGAGGCAGATGCAAAGCCTTACACTTGAGATCAGGATATTAACTCCTCAAGAATGGTGGAAAGGAGGCATCATTTAACAGCAGGGTGTTAAACACTTTAACATCCTGTTACAGTTGGCTGTAAGCTCAGTCTGAATCAATAGTGTGATGTGCTTGCCAGAAAGGCTAATGAGGTTCTGGAAGGCCTTAATAGAACCTCTAACCCTGTGCTGGGGAGAGCACACATGAGGAAGAGCAGACTGTTTAGGGCTCCAGGTTGAATAACAGAAGTTGGAAAACTGAGAATATATGTGGACAGGTTTGAGGGAATGGAAGGGATTTACCTTGGACTGGGAGAAGACTCGGGGTAGACAAGTCTCTCATCAGAGCTGCAGCATTCTCCTGTGGAAGAGCATTTCAGACTTATTCTGAGGGGCTTCAGTGTGCAGGACTAAGGCAAATAGGAAAAAATATATCTCAACCTGACATAGGGTAGTTGCTTAATGATCTATGTAAAATTCAATATGCTGGCCTAGAAAATAATGGAGTTTGTTTCCCCAGGGTATTCAAACAAAAATGGATGAACACTCCATGAGCGAATTACAGAAGGGAATTTAAGCAATGTGTGGAAGATGATGTTTAATGTCTAACCTTGGCATTCAGTGTTCAATGGATAGTATGCAAAGCTCGCAGGGAAGCTTACAGGCAGTATAGTTTGAGACTGAGATTTCAGCTTACTGACTACTCATTGAATGATAGTATATTGGTTTATGAGCTGAGCGAGGCTGATAAAACCTTTAGAAGGTAGATTCTTTTTAATTTTTTTAAACTATTTTTAGGACATAGGAGGAGTTTTGAAATGACAATTAGGAAACAAAGCGGTGGGGAATGAGAAGGAAAGTGCACAATGTATTATTGTAGAGGATAGTAGGTGCTGAGAGGGCTACGGGGACCATAGCTGAGGGGGAAAATTAGGAAACAGGAGTGTGATTTTTGGTACCAGAACTGATTTTTTTGGCATTGCCAGGCACAGGTGTCTATGACTCAATGTCCTTAACTATAGAACAGGATTCAACTTTTATTTATTCTTTGAGTCTTTGAATCACATGCTGTGCGTCTAACAGCCTCGGGGCAGAGATAGAGTAAATTATGAAAACACTTTGTGGGACTGTGGTGGGTGAGTATTATCAAGGAGGGGTTCCCTCCAAGCTTGAATTCCTTTGTTGAGCAGATCTCTGTGTGAATACAAATAACCTTTGGAGAGACAGCTGGCTGCTGCTGTGCATCACCAATAAAACACTCTTCACACACCCCTGTCTTTTCTTCCTGGGAATTTTGCCAGAAGGGCTAGGAGCAACTGTTTGGGTAAGTGAGTGGGGCTGGTATCTGCTTCTGTAAGGCCCCATGAGATGTATTGATTCTCCTACATCTGTAACATCAGGGATGAACATGGGTCTAACAGACTGGGATAAATAGACTATGCAGGGCCAGATCGCCCAGCTGTCTTTGTTGATAGGGTGGCCAATGAGATTTAAGAGGCAAGGTCATTTGCACTATCAAGTGTGGAAGGTTTCTGGACCTGCCGCCGATTGAGGCTGTTAGAAGGAGCAGATGTGAGAGAGAGAAGGATCTGTTAGTTCAAAGTCTGTCCTTTTCTGTTCTCATGCCACTACATGATTTCAGCTCTCACATTTCAGAACAAATGACCTCCACCTCTGTATCCCTGGGCCTATGTTTCAGACCAGTGGAACCGCATTGCTATTTGACATCTTCATCTGAATATCACACAAGAATCTCAAATTCAACCTGTTCAGTGATGAACTCACCATGCCTATGAAATTTCTCCTACCTTTGCCTTTTCTTCACACGTGAATGACAGCACAACCCACCCAGTCATCCCAGAAAGAATATTTATTTATGTACTCACTGATCTGAAAAAAATATTTATTTTACTGCATACTCTGTCCCAGACAATGCTTGCTTGTTGTGCATATAATAATTAGAAAATAAAGTCACTGTGCTTAAAACAGTGCATTTTAGTGTTAAAAGATTGACCATACTGTGGTTAAAATAATAAAAATTAAAAAAGATATGTACGTATATAAGAGAATTTCAGGGAATAATGAGATCTAAAAAGGATAAAGAAAGTGGGAGGGAGAGAAATTGGCCTCAACAAAGGTGAGGTGGTCCGGGAAGAAAATTGAGGAAGTGACATTTGAGTGAATGATGAAAATCTGCCACAGGAAGATCTGGAAGAACATTAACTGCAAAGACCCTGTGTGTGTGTGTGTACTTTCTGGTGTGGTTGTGTGTTTGTATATACACACATATGATTACAGGAATATAGGTGAGCATCTTACACATACATCTCTTTTCCCATTCCTGATTATTCGCATAGGACACATGTGGAGTTCCCTGTCCAACAGTACATGTCTGGGAACCATGTAGTCAACCTCCCAGTGTCTCCTACATTTATATTTAAGTTTAATAGCCTGCTCTTCCCAATATAACTAACTGGTGCAGTGATGCCTACCAAACCCAAACTCATCTGTTTGGGGAATTTTGAATTTTAACCTGAGAGGCATAAAAACTTCAGAACTCTTCTACACATTGGCAGCATTCAAGAAGGAAGAACCATAATCTCCTGCTAAGGACATCCTCCAAACTTCTCGGGTTCCTGCTCTTCCAAAAGCCTGCTTTGCAATCCTTTCATGAGTCCTGGATCACCAGTGTTCTTCCAATAAATACCCTTGCTTAACACTCCATCTCTGTTTTTTTTTCCTAATACTTTCAAACAAAGGAAACAGTAAAAATGACACAGCAGTATTTCTTGAAGAGGTGTTTCTCAGTTAAGTAAATTTAAGGCCACTGGTGCATATTGCCACATTTGTCCCCAGAGATTTCTGGAGTTGGTATTCTGAAGACTGATTGTAACACCATCTCATTATTTACATTTGAATTTCTTTAATTACTAATAATGTTTTGCATTTTATATGCTTATTAGCCAATTATATTGGTCAAACTCTATTCTTTGTTTACGTATCTATAGTAGTCTAAAGTTTTACTGTTGATCCAGACAAAATCTTTCTATCTTGACAGTAAACATTTTTTAGAGCACTTCTCCCTTTTTGCTGTAGCATGTAATTATATATCTGCCACTGCTCTCCTACCGCAGCCTTTTACATATACTAAGTTCATGCCTGATTGAAAGCCACATATTCTTTATACAGTCTGCATCACTTAAAAATTTTTGGCCAATGATGGACTGAATATATGACAGTGGCCCCAATGTGCTATCCCATAAAGCCTTAGGTATAAACTATCTAGGTTTGTGTAGCTACATGAGACAATGAAATCACATAACTACACAATTCTCAGAATTTTTTCCCTTCCTTAAGGGACTCTTGACTATATTAGTCAGGATGGGTTAACTTATGATGTAGTAACAGCTCAATATCTCACTTGATCAGCACACAAATAATGGAATATTTTGTACAGGTTTGTCAGGGTGGGAGGACTCTGCTTATTTGAAATGCTCAGTGACCTAGCTTGATGGAAGTTTCATCTTAATTCATGCATCCATGAGCACTGACAGGTCAGAAAATTAGATGATTTGTGTGCTTTCTGCTGAAAATTAATGCACAGCCCTCTGATTATTGACCAAAAGCAAACTATGTGGCCATGACAAGCTTCCAATGAGCAGGTAGGTATAGTCCTGCCATGTGCCATGTGCCATGTGCCATGTAGGAGGTAGAAACCAGAATACATGGAAAGAGCCCTAAATAACTGTACTCCCATATGTTCTTGTCTTTTCCCACTGTTTCACCTCCTGAAAACTTGCTTTTCCACATGTTAAAACTCTACCAACCCAAGATTCCAGAGATTGTGAACCTCTGAAGATTTTTCTCATCTTTATATAGAATTGATCTCCCCCTACTCTGAGTCACCTTAAAATCTTAGGAGACTTAGATTGTTATTTATTACAGTAGTAAAGAAACCCCAATGTCCAGAAGGAAGGTAATGCTTTTGTAAATTATGATGAACTAATATCAATACCAATTAAAGTTGTGTTTATGAGAATTTTAGTGATATAAGTACAAATGATGTAATAATCAAGTGAAGCAATTTCTATAAAAATTAACATTTTAATAGTCATGTAATGTAGTTGGTAGTGAAGATTCTTTGGAGAATTGGCACTTTAAGATTTTCTTGATTCATGTGAATTCTCTACAGTTGTCATGTATGACTTTTATAATCTGAAAACCAGAATATTTAAAAGATGGCCTTAAAAGAGGCAGGAGTTTGCAGCATCAAAACCCCAGAGTAAATATTCTGTGTTTGTAGTTTGATTCTTCCATTAGCTGAGAAAACTTAGTCATATAGATTGCCCTCTTTTAATATAAGATTTTGTATCTGAAGAATGGAGAAATAACAATTCCTATTGCCCAGGGCTTTGTGAACATTAAGTGTGTGTAAATCACTTAGCCTCATATGTATCTAATGTCTAATGAAAGTTAACGATTGTAATAATCAAGGAACACAAATAAGGAACATATAGTCCTGACTGGGAAAGCAAGAAGATAATGACATTTAAACTGTATTTGTTTATGTATGTCATTGCTGAATTCATATTCTTTCTGATTCATATATTTTTTGTGTTGTTATTTGTTGTCCCTTTATTTCAATCTGAAAAACTCCTTTTAACATTCCTTATAAGGTATTTCTAACAGTGACCAATTTCCTTAGTTTTGTTTGTCTTGGAAAGTCTTTCTTTCATTTTTTTAATTTAAATAATTAATTATGCATACAAGAGCTGGGGTGTAGGCCAGAGGCTTGGGGGTGGTGAGCGGACTCACCAGCGACAGAGTGGGGAGCAGAGCAGGCAAATCAACTGAAATACACTGCTGAGGGGAGCAGCAGGCAAGGCGAGAGAGGTCTGCTGCACCATGTCGGAGTCTCCCTGGCCAGGGATCGAACTCATGCCAGTGGCTACGGATAGCCCACAGTGCCGAAACTCAACACCCTGCGCCATCAGGGAGGCCTGTCTTTCTTTCATTTTTAAAGACATTTGTGCCAGGTATATTTTTTGACTGGCAGTTTTTCTCTTCTAGCACTTTGAGTATGTCATTCTACTTTTTTCCTGGCCTGCAAGGCTTCTGCTGAGCAACCTATTGATAATCTCTTGATTCTCTTTGATATAAATTTTGTTTATCTTGCTGCTTTCCAAATCTTTGTCTTTAAAAAATTTAAATACAATATGCCTTGGTCTATACCACTTTATGTTCATCCTAGTTGAGATTCTATGGGCTTCATAAATCTGGATATTATTTTTCTTCATAAGATTTTGGAAGTTTTCAGTCATTATTTCCTTAAGTAGGTGTTTTGATCCTTTTAATCTTCTCGTAAGATTCCCTTAATGCATAGTGTCTTTGAAGTATTATAGTCTTTCTTGACTTATTTTACATTCTTTGCTCTTTTTTAATGTATAATATTCAATACTATTAAATGACCTATCTTTGAATGCACTTATTCTTCTGCATGATCATATGGTATTGAAACTTTCTAATATATGTTTTAATTCATTCATTTTATTATTCAGCTCCAGAAATTCTTGGTTCCTTATTGTTTTCTCTGTTAAGCTTCTCATTTTGTTCATGTAATGGTTTACTGATTATCATTTATGGTCATTCCGTGTTCTCTTGTACCTCACTGAGCTGCTTGAAGCTAATCATTTTGAATTCTTTGTCAGGTAGTTTGTAGCTCTCCATTTGTTTCCTAGAGCTTTATTTTGTTCCTTTGCTGGTGCCATGTTTCCCTTATTCTTTGTGATTCTTGCAGCCTTGTGCTGGTGTCTGTGCATTTGAAGGATAGTCTCTTCTTCCTTGAGCAAGCTGACAGGGTCCATTGGCAGATCTAATACAGAGGTCCAGAGGTGGAGGCATCTGGTGTTTGGTCCACACGTGAGCTTACTCTCTTTCATTCATAAATAACTCATGGGCTGATGGACTTCCTCTCAGTTCTGTACTGTGCCAGGTTGGGCATGCAGTGATGTGGATAAATGAATCTGTTCTTACTTTTTCAATGTGTCTAAAAATGTACCCAATGGAGAGAGCTGACTTTGACCAATCTCCCTATTGCCTCCTTTATTAATACTCTTCAAATCATAGTTACAGTGGTTGCCTTAGAATTAATCTTGCTTAAAATTTTTCACTTTTCAAATATGAAACCAGACCCAGAGATACTATATTCTTAGGGCCTTCCAGTAAGTATTAAAACTAGGTCTTCTGGAATTTCTTTGTCTCAAAAGCGGCTGAGCTGTACTTGGTTAGTTAACTAATTTACATCTTAAAGATTTCTTGAAGCCTACAGTCCAAGTGGACCATGAGATTGGACAAAAGTAGTTTACCTCATTACTGCTTTCTCTCCATATCTCTTCTATACCTCTAAGACAGTAGTTCTCAGTCTAAATTGCACATTAGAATCACCTGGGAGTTTTTTTTTTTTTTTAATAATAATACCAGGTCTCATTCTAGGCCTATTATTTCAGAATCCCTGAAGATAGGCTTAGGCATAAGTATTTTTTTAAGTACCCCCAGGTGATATTAGTATGTAACTGGCTTTGAGCACCACTAAGTTAACAGATTATTTCCTGGGTTTGTTTTGTTTTTGACCTCACATTTTTCCTGTTTCCCTCTAATATCCTTTCATTTTTCCCTCTCTTCCCCTTTCTTTCCCTCTCATTCTCATCCTCTCTTTTGATTTCCTCTTAAGGAGCTGTAATATGAAATCAAGCTTTATTGTTAAATATTTGTTCCATATTTACTATATATCTTGATTTTTCTTGGTTGCTGAGTTTTATTTTGTAAATCAGGCACTGTGTGTCTTTACTTTGTTCCCTCAAATCTCTTCATCACTTTGATATTTTCTTCACCCTCTACTAAATTTAATTAGGCTATTGTTACATGTAGCCTTCAATTAACTTATTTTTCTCTGTGAAATAGACCTCTGTAGAAAAGAAAAGGAACATAATCTATTTGGAATTTTGAGAGAGGCATTACATAATGATTACAAAAATATCTTTGACACCATTGACACTTTTTCTATTCATAACTCTTGACATTGCATTATTCTGGTTCTTGACCATGTCCTGACTGATTTTTCCTGGCTCCTATTACTCTTCCAGCTCTAATAACCCATTTATTTTCTCATTGCACATATTCCTCCTTGGTGATCTCACCTATTTCACAGTTTAATTTTTATCTCTCTCTCCCCCCAACTTTATAATTATTGGTTAAATAATCTCCACTCTTACCTCTTTAATTCTTTAAAATCAACATAAATTTATCTTCTTTCTTCTCAATATTCTCTTATGTCCACAAAAAATTCTTTTTGCATTTATTACTGCACATGTTGTTCATTTATGAATTCATTTATTCAGTGCTAAATAGTGTTAATTAACTATCTGCAATAAAAGAGAAAAAGTGATAGGCTTGGGAAAGCAATCATGGGAAATATTATTGTTAAAAAATATTTATTCCTTCTTTCCCTTTTAGACGTTGTGCTTACTCTCATACAGTACTGGTGGGAATTTTAATGAGGCAGTCACTTTAGAAATCTATCTGGTACATTCTTAAAAAGTTAAACATAGAATTATATATGTACATATTACATATCAGTAATTCTACTCTTAGGCATTTACTCAATGTACATGAAAACATGTACATACAAGAAGAACTTGTAACCAAATGTTAATTGTTATTTATGATAGTCAAAAATGGAAACAATCCTAATGTTCATCAGCTGACAAACAGATTAAAATAATATGGTACATCCACCCAATGGAATATTATTCAGTCATAAAAAGCAGTAAAGTACTTATATTTGTTTCAACTCATGAATCTTTTTTTTTTTTTTAAAGATTTATTTATTTATACATACAAGCTGGGTTACAGGTGAGAGGTGTGGGATGGCGAGAGGGCTCACCAGAGACAGAGCGGGGAGCAGAACAGGCAGATCAGAAGTACACTGCTGAGGGGAGCAGCGGGCGAGGCAGGAGAGGTCTGCCGCACCATGTGGGACTCTCCCCGGCTGGGCGTCGAACTCGCATCCCGCGGTTGACAGCTCCACAGCGCAGCGCTCAACCACCGCGCCACCAGGGAGGCCCTCAACTCATGAATCTTGATAACATTATGCTAAGTGAAAGAAATCAGTCTCCAAAGTCCATATGTTGCATGATTCCATTTATTAAATATCCAGAATAGACAAATAGGCAAAAAGTAGATAAATGGTTGCCAGAACTGGAGGAATAGAGATGGAGATTGATTTTAATAGATAGGGCATTTCCTCAGGGGGAAAGGGAGACTATCGTGAAAATGTCTGAAATTAGATCCTGGTGATGGTTGCATAGCCTTGTGTATATACTAAAAAAAAAAAAATTACAGAATTGTGCACTTTAAAGATTTTATGATATTGAATTTTATTTCAATTTTAAAAGTTCTACCCCTTTTTAAAATTTGTTGCTCTTCCTTAGTCCCCACGTGAATCTTATGTATTCAATTCTTCCTTTGATCTTTGATCTTTTTAGGTAGATCTCTTTTATAGCAATTCCTGAAACTTGTCATACAATTATTTGTATGATTTTCATTGTTAAAAGGGATACTCATTGAAATAGATCTCACCCACAGAAGCTTATTGGTTATACACATAGGGACTTTACACATAACATCATGGTAGAGAATTTGCTGTTTCCCGGTCACTGATTCCCCTCTTACTGTCCAGAAAATCTTTCCTGCTAATGTTCCAGAGTCAGTTAAACCTGCACAGTTTTTAAACTCACAAGAGTATGAGCATGTGCCCAGAATTCCATTATGTTGATTTTGAATGAGACCAACTGTCTAGTGAACTGGTTATTCCAGTACGTATGCCTCCCCTGGGTATTTATAAACTGAGGTTGAAAAAGCCAGAAATTTGCTTGGTGGGCACATAATCTGAGCAGTGCTGTGATTCAAAAGCTTGACACAAAGGACACGCTAGTCAAAATCAACTTCACAGTAGGGCTAAGACAGAACAACAGAACTGAATAGTGTTATCTCTGTGGCTCTCCTTTATCCAAAAATTACCTGACTCTTGTCCCTCTTACTTCAAGTTCAGGAAAACATTTTATCTCTAAGCTGCTTTTTTTGCCTATTTCTCATCATTCCAAATATATTTATTCTATAATTTAAATTCTAGAGGGCAGCTTTGCAGTAGTCCCAGCCAATATTTGATTTTTTTTTCTTCATGAAACTCTTAAGTTCCATAAAACATAACTCATCTTTGTATTTCTTACAACATCTAGTATTGGCTTGCATGTTATACATATGATTGAACTAAATTATAACTTGAATTAATTTCTCATCTTTAAAACACATTGATTGTAACTGTTTTTCTTCAGAGTGTTGGTATCTGACAATAGCAGGAATTTAAAATTCTGCTTATGTGTTATTAGTTAATGTGAATAATGGCAATTTCTGAAATTATATAGCAACTCTGCCTTACATTGAGTGGATTTGTTCTGAGGGTTATCTGCATTGTTTTATATGAAGTTGTTAGTGCATTATCTTCTATTTCAAGAGTCCTCAAACTTAGGTATGGAACAGAATCACTTGGAGACCTTCTAATATCAGAGATTGCTGGGGTCCAACCTCAGAGCTTCTGGGTCATTAGGTCTGGGGTGGGAACACAGAATTAGCATTTCTAACACACTTATTCTCAGGCAATGCTGATAGGCCCAGAACTGACTTCATTTGGAGACCACTGCTTTCCTTCATTCTTCTTGGCCTTCAGTGTTTCAGTTGGAGTATCAATGTGTGTGTGTGGTCTGTGGACCAGAACACTGGCAATATCTGAGAGTATCTTTAAAATCAAGGATCTCAATCCCCACTTGTGACCTCGGAGTCAGAATCTGCATTAATAAGGTCTCTTGGGTGATTAGTATGATACCATTAAAATCAGAGAAACAGTGACTTAGAACACTGAGAGAGCTCACCTGCAGACCAGACCAGACAGGTATTAAGTGAAAGAGGTTCTAAAGCAAACTAACAGGAAACAATAAATGTTCTAGATTTTGCCTCTTTGAACTAAGTTGAGAAATCAGAGAAAACACGATAACTAAATCAGTCAGGGTCTCAGCAAGATACAGACTAGACTACTCAGAGAGAAAATTAAACTTTAATGAAGACATTATTTACAAAAGAGTGGGCAGGATTGAGTTAACCTACAATGGATGGTGAAACACTTAGGTATTAATAATAGGAAAACATCACCATCCTTAGGCTTGGAGGAACAAGAGTGGGGCTATAGAGAGTAGAGGTCAGATAAATATACAGATCTTTTTTCTTCTCATCCTTAAGTGTCCTCAGTGTGCTTTTCATTGACCAAACTATGAAGAAGGTAGAAGGAAAGGAATTCTAGTTGTATTGTCCTAGTAGGCAGTTTCCTGAGAGGTGGGTTAGGGGAGGGGAGGGACAGCAGGAGAGAATGTAGAATGGTGGAGATAACGCCCTAAAGAGAAACGTTTATCATTTATGTACTAGTCAGAAAAGGTCAGGTGAAAGATTACACACCTCAGTTTTTCCCCTTCCAAATGAAAGTGTATGTGGAAAATGTCAGTTATCCTGATAAAGAAAATCCAAAGATCTCCCTGCCATCTGCAACCTAAGAACACTATAATGACCGTCACCAAAAGAGAAGGTAGGTAAGGCAGCATGTAGAAGCATATAATGATAAACAGTGAGCAGTGGGTCAATGTGTTATCTGAATTTGTCTGCAGAATTTAATGTGCTAGGTTGAGAACTTACCACAACTTGAATGGAAAAGTAAATAGCAGATTCTCTCAGAGATTCCAAGAACTGTGAAAAGGCTGGGGAGGAGAGCAGGTGGAACTTTTTGGGGATGAGAATAATGATAAAGAGTCTAAGTCAGAACTCATGTGGGAATAAAAGTAAATGGGAAAATTATTTCTTGAGTAATTTTAAAATGATTTTAGTGTGGGTTCTCTCTCGCTCTCTCTTTTTTTTTTTTTACTGTTATTTATGTCTTTTACATTTTGTATTCCCCTTGGGCAGCCCACCACCAATTCACCCGTGATCCATCTCCATGGTCCCCTGTATTCTCCTCTCTTCCATTTTGTGCCCTTATCCTCTCCTCCCCATCCTCCCCCCCACCCCACTGCTGAGTGTCTCTCTCCCACCCGGCCTCCCTATAGTCCTATTATAAGTGAAACCATTCAATATTTTTCTTTATCTTTCTGGCGTATTTCACTGAGTATGATTCCCTCCAATTCCATCCATGTCGCTGCAAATTGCATGTGTTTATCTTCTTTCCACGCTGAATAGTATTCCATTGTGTATATATACCACATCTTCTGGATCCAATCATCTATTTTTGGACATCTGGGTTGCTTCCATACCTTTGCTATTGTGAATAGTGCCGCAATGAACATACGGGTGCATGTATCCTTTCGGATTAGTGTTTTTGTGTCCTTTGGGTAAATTCCCAAAAGTGGGATTGCTGGGTCGTATGGAAACTCCATGTTTAGCAGTTTGAGGAATCGCCATACAGCTTTCCATAGTGGTTGGACCAGTTCACATTCCCACCAGCAGTGTAGAAGAGTTCCTTTTTCTCCACATCCTTTCCAGCATTTGTTGTTGCCTGTATTTTTAATGTGTGCCATCCTCA
>PVIJ01010049.1:0-62751 GCA_004024925.1 Scalopus aquaticus | reverse complement strand
TATTGTCTTTCACTTCCTTTGCTTTGAGGGATGTGTCTTTCAAGATTTTGCTGAGATGTATGTCATGTAGAGTTTTGCCTATATTTTCTTCTATACATTTTATGGTTTCTGGTCTTACATCCAGGTCTTTTATCCATTTTGAGTTGACTTTTGTGCAGGGTGTGAGGTAGTAGTCTAGCTTCATTTTTTTGCATGTGGCATAGTGAATATTAATTGTTGAAGAGATCATCAAATGTCTGCAAGATACCAAGTCATTTAAAAATGCAAGGTTCTTATAATCTGTGTGCTATTTCATGTTTTTAATCTTGTAGTCCATGCTTTGCTTTTAATAGGACTTTACAAATTTATCCACAAAACTATTTTGCAAGAATCATTCTAAAACCTATACATCTGTACTGATTTTATACTTGTGCCATCGGTCATCCTCCGTAGCACATCTTGTACTTTAAGACTGTGTTTTAGCTTACCTAAAAAATGTACAGTCCCACTTAACCTAGCTAGTGAAAATTCTCCTTATAGGTCTAATTACTGCTCTTTTGCTAGATTACACCTTTCATCTCTCAAAATCTCCAAATTATCCTGCGTTCTCCCTTTTCCTCACACTAATTGGTTAAATTGTCCCATTAGTTATGTCTGCTTAGCAGTTATTTCAAATCTGCCTTCTAGCCCTTGGCTCTAATTAAGACCATCTCCTCTTTCACCCAGATAGATGTAGAATTTCCCAACTTATCTTGCAGACACTAGACTCTTGCTGCTCCAGTCCACCATAGGACTATCATATTAATTCTAAAAGTCAACAGCTAACCCATTGCTTAAATTTTAAGATGGCTCTCCAAGGCAAAATTTAAAATGATACCGTGACTTTGATAATAATGAGGTCCACATTATCTTTCCATTCATATTTCTTATTCCTCTTCCTCCATTTTAATATCTAGTAGAATCAGCTTACTAGTGTTTCCCATCTTCTTCTCTGCTCTGTTAGTACATGCCGTCTTCCTCCTGGAACGGCTTTTCTAGCAAGATTGTCTCTTGGCCTTCAGGATGCTCAAAGATTTGATCCTATGTGGAACCTTCTGCCTCCCCAGGCAAAGAGGAGTTTTGAGTATTACAATTCCATAGCACTTCATTCCTTCCTCATCATATCATACTATATTATTTTAATATATTCTCTCTGTCCATTAATGAATATTAACTACTTTTTTTAAGAATGTAACACATTTAACTTTCAATGGATTCCTTCAGAGTAGAAATTTGCCTTCTGTCAAATTTCAGGGTCCGCCAAAACACAAGAGAATGTCATTTAATCAGTAGTAATTATAACTTGAATTAGCAATTAATACATGTAAGTGATATTATAAGGAATAATTATTAAAGGAACTTACCTTCCAAGGTTGACTTTTTATAATGTTAATAATATCGTATATCACACATATTAGCAATGCCTTTTTTTTAGTTGGTTTTCATGATGTATATACACACAAATGTGTGTGTGTGTGTGTGTGCGTGTATAGTGAAATGATCACAATAAATTCATTTAATATCTTTTACCACACATAATTCCAATTTATTTTCTTGTCATGAGAACTTTTGTCTTTTCTTAGCATCTTTCAAATATGCAATACAGTATTATTAACTGCTGTCACCATACTAGGTATTACATCCCCATGACTTACTTTATCACTAAATCCTACTTTTCTGAAGCCGTATTCTTAGCATGTTCTACTTTTTAGTGATAACCAAAAGCAGGAAGAACAAAATCTTGAGACCAAGGATTATTGGTCAAAGAAGGCAGAAGGTCAATCTGGATTATTTTCACATCATATAATAAAGTAGATGCAAAGACTAAAGAGACTCTCTTTTTAAATAATTCTTATCGTAGTTAAACATACAAAATATAAATGTTACCATTTTAGACATTTTAAGTGTACAGTTCAGTGACATTAATTACATTTACTTTATTGCGTATCATCACTATTATCTACAGAATTTTTTCACCATTCCAGTGCAATTCTGTACACTAACTCCCACCTCCCCCACCCCTGGCTACCAGCACTTTAACTTTCTGTTCTGTGAAATTGGCTACTCTAAGTACCTCATGTAAGTGGAATCCTATAGTAGCTATCCTTTTGTGTCTGGCTTACTTCACTTAGTGCTATATCTTCAAGGATCAACCATACTTCAGATTATATTAGAGTTTCCTTCCTTTTTAAATAATAGTCCATTGTATATGTATACCACATTTTGTCAAACAGTTTATCCATGATGGACTTGTTTTGTTTCCACCTTCTAGCTGTTGTGAATAATACTGCTGTGAACACTGGTGTACAAAGATTTATCTGACTCCCGCCTTTCAGTTATATGAGATATTTACCCAGAAGTAGAATTGCTAGATCATATGACATCTTCTCTTTTTTCAGAACATAGACTCAAAGATAAATTGATTTAGGGCCTCCCTAGTGGCCTAGGGGTTAAGTCTCAGCGCTAACACTGCTATCCTGGGTTCCATCCCTGGCCAGGGAGCTAACCCACATATGGCACAGAATACCTCTCCAGTCTTGCTCACTGCTCCCCTCAGCAGTGTATTTCAGTGGATCCTCGCCTTTTCTGCTCCCCACTCTGTCTCTGATGAATCATCTTACTCCCTACACCTCTGGCCTACACCCTAGTTCTTCTGCATAAAAATAAATAAAATCCTTGAGAAAAAGGTAAATTGATGTAAAAAGTGTGTGTGTTTAAATTCTAGGAACTCACCCTATGAAAATAATCAGAATGGTTTATATAATAAGGGGTTTTATAAATCCCTTGCTGTGTATTCTGTGCTAACTGAAACTTGAGAACTCAAGTACCTAAAAAATACTATTACAGAGAAGTTAAATATAAGCAAGCCATCAATAAAATACAGTATTAATGCAACCATTAAAATCATGTTTTGAAGAACATGTAATGACATTTGGAAATATTCATTGAATATGTTGAATCAAAATTAAAAGCCCAAGTGTGACTCCAATTATGTTTATGTGTAAGCAAGAAAACATATTTCTTTGTTTAGTCTTAAATATTTATATATTGATTTTCACTCATAAATATATGAAAGGAAATTACCAAAATGTGGTCATATCTAGCTGATGGTAATATGAGTGGTTTTTTTTCTTATTTATACTTAGTTGTGTGTTATTTATACGTATTTTTGTAAAATGTCCATTATTTTTACAAACTTAAAAAATTTATGCAATCATCCTCAAATTTTAATATTTTATATGTATGGTGATAGCTGTTAACTATACTTACTGTGATCATTTCACAATATATACAAATATCTGATAATTTATGTTGTATGCCTGAAACTAACATATCGTAACATTTCAATTAAAAAATAAAAGCCTTAGTATTTTAGTGATGAGAAAGAATTGTAAAATATTGGGAGAAGAAGCCTTATTTAGGAAGTAGTACCTAAAGTCAAGTAACTAAATCAATTCTTTTTCCTTAGAAGAAGATAAAATAAGATTCAAATATTGGGACTAATGTTAAGTTTGTAGTACAGTAAGTTAGTGTCTACACTAACTTTATGTTTCCTTAAGGAAACTCTGAAATGAAATTTCTAATTGCCCACCGCAAATATTATTTTTAAAATATATTGTTCTCACCTCTTCGTAGCTGGAGTAAGTGGGAAAATAGGTCTCAGAGGTAGACTTACTCCATCTAATTAAACCAATCCTCCTGAATTTTGCAGTGAGAGTTTAACTATCTATGCAGAGACTGTTTTCAGAAGGTTTTGATCTCAGGAACTATTGAAAAAGCAGTTGCAACAAATGTCCATTTTTATAGAGTTGCCCATATACAACCCTCTCTCACGATGATGAGACCAGTCCAACCTTTGGCATTTGCTAGATAATCCAGTTACCCATGTAGTCTCTTTAGAGACTTAGGTATGCTCAGGTATTCCTTCACTTATATTTAAATTACACTTTATTTGAAGTAAAGGATATTTTAATAAAGTAAGGATAACCAGCGAAACAAAAGCTATAAAATGTTGTCAATAACTGAAATATTCTTTGTTTCTAGATAACTATATGACATTATCTCGTTTAATTGATCTTTTAAGAAGATGTGGAAAACTTGAGGATGTTCCAAGATTTTTTTTAATGGCTGAGAAACATAACTCCAGAGCAAAATTTGAGCCAGGATTTCAGTACTGTAAAGGATTATATCTTTGGTAAATCTATTGGCAGATATATCCTGCATAATTTTGTTTCTCATTGTAGCTAACGTAGAATAAGCTTTTCTTTATATTAAGAAATTCAGTTAAGATTTTTTTTATTAAAAATTACCTATAATACCTACATTTTAAAATATGTTCATAGTTACAAACAAAATCATAGTTACAGATTATGGACAAATCAAAATTTGTAGCCATTGATTAAAATCAATGATATTTTTCTACATCTAACAAGGTACACTGGAGAACCAAATGATGCCCTTCGACACTTTAATAAAGCTCGGAAAGATAGTGACTGGGGCCAAAATGCTCTTTATAACATGATAGAAATCTGTTTGAATCCAGATAATGAAACTATTGGAGGTGAAGTATTTGAAAATCTGGATAGAGACTTGGGGTAAGTAGTGTTTGGCAAATTATTCTTTTTTTGGAAACAGTTATTAGGCATAATAAGCAGGGATATCTTAGAAAAGAAAACTGAATTTTAGGATGACATTAATGAAAGGTCAGATAAATTAGACACAATTAGAATAACTGTTCTCTGAAACAAGGATGAAATGCTTTTAGGTGTCCTAAATCAGCATAGACATTTTCTGAAGATATTCCCTTAATTACTCTGTAGAAAATAGTATAAATTATAGAATTTTATTACTCTAGCCAATATTTTTCAAACAGCAATAGTATGTCTTTAACGAATAGTAGTTGTTTGCCAGCCCCTGTTCTGACTGCTTAGTATGCATTCTTATTTATCCCCTATAACAATTTGTGAAAGAAGCTCAGAGCTAATGTGTCTAATGTGGTTCAATGGGTGAATGGTGGAGACAAGATTGTGGGCTGAGTTCTACCTGGGCTCAAAGGCCCTGCTGTCAGCCACTGTGGTGCACCACTAGCAAATGGTTTAAAAAATGCATTATAACTCTGTTTCACTTTGTGTTCAAAGAGAATGAGACATTCTTCAAAAAGGATTACTCTTAGTGACAGAGAAAGAAACCAGTGTACCCTAGAGTTCATTCTAATACCAATGAATTTTACTTCATGAGTAATAGACGTGGAGATTTCCTTTTAATTATAAACAGTAATTCAACTGAGAAGCAAGAGTCTGTGCAATTAGCAGTGAGGACAGCAGAAAAACTCCTTAAAGAACTAAAACCTCAGACTGTTCAGGGTCATGTACAGCTTCGAATAATGGAAAACTATTGCCTGATGGCTACCAAACAGAAATCAAATGTTGAGCAAGCATTGAACACCTTCACCGAAATAGCCACCTCTGAGGTTAGTAGATGTTCTTTATCCATTTTGTGGGTTATCTTTCCTTGGTTGTACACAATATGCATTTGAAATAGTTGTTTATTTTCTGAAGATTAATGTAATTACTTGCTGTTATTAAAAGTTAGAGCTATAGTTTGACATAATTTCACACAATGTACTTTTGTTCCAAAAGAAGCAGTTCCTATTTTGATGTGTTGTTGATGTATTTATCTCCACTAGAATAATACATTCTAGAGAAAGGAAATTCTTCAAAAGAGCATAAATTAATTCTCAAGGGAACAGCTTTATCCTCAGGACCAGAGTTACTGTTTTGCAGCCGAGGTTAAATTACTAAATAAAAATAAATGCCTGTCTGCCTTGTTATCTCACCCTTTTCATTTAAGTGAACTTGACATTTTGCCAACAGTAGGGCTATGTGACATCTATACTGACAATGACAACTTTTAATTCAGCCATGCAAATCATGGAGCTCCTAGCAACACTGAGAAAACCTGGCAATAATGGTAATAAAAACAGTGTTGTTGCTGTTGTTATATCAAAGTCGTTCTTCTCTTTTCACCCCACTCAGATCTATCTCCCTTCTCACTGTCTGGTAATCTTTTTCTCCTTTCCTCACTCAATGCAGTATTTCTTCAACTGCTTGATTTTAAGGATGGAGTTCTAGGTATCCACCCCATAGGCTGTTCATAATAGCTAGTTCTGAGCATATTCAGTGGATTTCATGTCCTTCCAGTCTACAATGTTATAGTCTACTCAAGACTCCTAACTTTGTGTTTCTTAGAGAATATACAGAATTTTGCTGTGTTTTGTTGTGGTTCAGAGGTCACAGTGGTAGCAGTAAACTATCAGAAGCTTCCTACTATAACCCATTCTCTTCGCCTCCCAAGGCCCTGAAGTACTTTGGAATATCCACAGTTCCTAATGCTGTTGGGGTATGAGTGTCCTACAGCAGAGCCCTTCTGCTGACATTGATATAATGTTCTCAGGGCTGGTGCTCTGTCAAATTGTCTATGTGGCAGCAGATGGGTGACGGCAGATGGGTGATTGAGCAGAGATCAGCAGTAGGGCTATCATAAACTAAGAAAATCTGTAAAAACATGATGAAGCAACATTTCAAGTAAGGTGTCAAAGCTACTGGATGTTGTGAAATGGCATTCTATCATGTAATGAGAAAGTGTCAACCATGGGGTTTGAAAGACGAACAAAAGCAGTGAGTGACATCAAAATCATTTTCTAGAAAGACTGGAAACTTTTTCTTTGGGGAGAGTGTGTTATTTTGTATCTTCTTTATATGTAATTCGTAATATACTGTCCTCAACTCTGTACTGACTATACTTTCCAAAGACTGATAAATGAACTGAAATTTCAAAAACAGCAAATTTTATTTTATATTTTTTCTTTTAACTCATAGGCTCATACATTAAATATAATGAGTATTCATTCAGCAGCCAGTGGTGCTGAGCCCAGTGGGAATCACAAAAATAAACAATGTCTAGTACCTTTCTTCCATCTAGAGAAACTGAGACAAGCATAGTGACTGTAGTACAAAGCAAAATGTATTACACTCTGTCCTAGATGCAAATAAAAGTGTCATAGGAGAAAGTGTAAGGAAAGTACCTTTTGTGGAGAAAGTATGATTTAAGAAGTACCAGGCAAAGTTACACTTTCACAGGTAGAGATGTAGAAATGCATTCTGGCTTCAAGGAAGAGTATGAAGAAAGGCAGGCATGCATAGCATAAATTCACAGCATGAAGCACTATTCAGATTGATTGAAAAAGAGGTGACGGGATGTCATGAGAGAGCCAGTAGAAGATACATTAATCCCAAGCAACATGTTTCCACTTGCTTTCTTCCTCTCACCTTGAACCATAAAAATATCTTGTTTTTAATAGCATTATATGGTCCCTTTTTGATCATAAGTTGTTGTAGCTTTGAGAGATTGAGATTGAAAGAGAGGAGCTGGCTGACCTTAGGATGTTTGCACCAGAAAAGCCATCGTAGGTTAATGCTGATAGTAGAAATCAGGTTTGCAGTTTTGGAGACTATTCTTCAGTGCACTAGGGAGTGATGAAGCAGTGAGGAATTGACTCATTCGAATCAAACTCAAGATGTGTAAAGTCAGGAAGCTTATTTTTAAATGTATAATGTAGGATGTTTTCAGTATGTGAATAAATGTGGGCATTCTTACAGGACTCTCCTGGGCTATGTAGGACCTGGCTGAAAAAGACATAGAAAGCCTCTGTTTTCAATTCTCTAGCCCACTTGGGGTGAGGCTGGGGCTCAATAATTGATAATACTCCACATATATCTTTAGAATCCTTCAAAATCCCTTATTAGCTACCCAAACTTGCTACCTTGCCTTTATTATAGACATAATATTATAATTTCTAGATCATATTTTCTCATCATGTATTTGTATTTTAAACTGAAGTCTTTTTCTTTGTAAAAATATTACAGTCTGTCTGCTGAAATTAAGATACACTCTAGCTTTTCAGGGATATACACATTATTGCTTAGGTAAGTTGGTTTTCTTGATAGATTGCTAATGGCCTACATTTTATACCAATTCTTATTAGCGTGTTGATTTCAGAGTGGCATTTTTCTGACTGTAACTCTGTCTAAAAGAACATTATGCTTTATAGATACTGTCAAAAAACTGCAGACACAAAATCTAAATGCATTCTTAAGGCATGAGTTTGTTTCTTATAGTTTCCAGGTAATTAATTGCAAATGCTTCATTTGTAATACTTCATTGGTCAAACTTTATTGGGAGATGAAGCTTTTGACTAACATCCCTGGTGATGCAAGGTGTTGAGTCTCAGCAATATGAAGCTATCCACAGCCACTGCAGCACAAGTTTGATCCCGGCCAACGAGCTTCCCACATGGCGCAGCAGACCTCTCCTGCCTCATTCACGGCTTCCCTCAGCGGTGTATTTCAGTAGATCTGCTTCTTCTGTTCCCCACTCTGTCTCTGGTGAATCCTCTCACCACTCCCACCACCTCTGGCCTACACCCCAGCTCTTGTATGCATAAATAAATAAATCTTTTTAAAAAAATAAATAAATAAAATGAGAAGGGAATGCAGAGGAGCAGTAATAATTAATATAGAGAAGGAATGTCATTTTATTTCTGTATTGGGTATTCCTGTTTTTTAAGTGAAAAGAACTAAGGAACCAGTATTAAACTTCAAATTCAAATATAATTTCAATTAGGATTACACTGAAGAAGAATTTTGTTTGTTTCTGTTTCTATACAAAATGTAAACAGCCAATCAGTTGTCTTTGTTTTACATTTATTTATTTATGCATACAAGAGTTGGGGTGTAGGGCAGAGGTGTGAGGGGTGGTGGTGAGAGGATTCACCAGAGACAGAGTGGGAAACAGAACAGGCAGATCTACTGAAATACACTGCTGAGGGGAGTAGTAGGGGAGACAGCAGAGGTCTGCTGCGCCATGTGGGTTAGCTCCCTGGCTGGGTATCTAACTCATGCTGCAGTGGCTGCTGATAGCTTCATAGTGCTGAGACTTAACCCCTTGTACACCAAGGAGGCCCTAATCAGTTGCCATAATTGTCTGGAAATGTGTGGTTATGGTATCTGCATGCTTATTGAATTAGCTTGATTGACCACATGGTGCCTGGCCAAAATTTATGGTTACTTGATGTGTGAAATAATGACTTTCACAGTTATCTGTGTGGAGTTGGAAATAAAATCCACAGGCAATTCTTATTTTATGCTACTTAAAATGTGTTTTCATTTTAAACATAAGACATTTATGTTTGCATATGTAGGGGTTTTAAAGTTTTGTTTTCTTACAGAAGGATCATATTCCAGCACTTTTGGGAATGGCAACAGCTTATATGATCTTAAAACAAACTCCAAGAGCCAGGAACCAGCTGAAACGGATTGCAAAAATGAACTGGAATCCTATTGATGCAGAGGACTTTGAGAAGAGTTGGCTGCTACTTGCTGATATTTATATTCAATCAGCAAAATATGACATGGCAGAAGAACTATTGAAACGGTGCCTGCGTCATAATAGGGTAGGTGATTACAGAGTAAAAAATTATTATTAACCTGAGTTGTATAAGCTTTCAATAGTAAGTTGTTTAGTGTTGGTCTATGTCTAGGAATTCCTGTGTTTTTTGGAAAATTAAATGTTTTTTCTTAGTGTAATCAGGAAATACACATTAATAAAAAGAGAACTTAGAGATTTGTGCAGTTTCAAGTTTCAGCTGTGGTGTTCCAGCTTCCAGAAAGTATTTTTTAGAATGTCAAGCATTTTACCTATGAATCCCAGTACCAATGAAAATTGCAAAAGCTCATTAGTTACAGACATCTGTCCCTCCTATTAAGAAATACGCTTGATGAATTTACTGCAGTTGCATGTTGTTTGCACATTTTTATAATCCAGTGTGCATAATATATTTTGTGAGGGAAAGTTTTTTAGCATTTAATTTGTTTTGTTTATTAAAAATCCTTATCTTTAGGTACAAAATTTAAAACCTTAAAGTCCTTAGAATATAAACTTTTTGCTAATTGTCATTTTAGTGTCTAATCATAAAAAAGATGTCTTATTATTAAGTTTTCTTAAGTAAAGAATTTATTTGTTGGGAAGTAATTACAGTCAACTTGGAAACTTCAGGATATTTGTCTTGATAGAGTCATCAGTTAATTCATAATCATAATTACAATAGAGGTTCAGGTTTATTCTATTTGGATGAAAAAATGACTTCTTTTTTAAAGAGGATAATCATCTAATACAATTTATTTTCTTAGAATCTTTAAGAACCTAAAACAGCAAGCCATTTGTCAATTTATAGCCTATTCTAGGTTATCAGTTTCATATAATTTTAGGTTAAATTGACCTTAAAAAGCAGAATATTCATTAATAGGCTTTGAAAAGTCTAAATTGCCTAATGTAGGATTAAGCAAGATTGCATGGGAATTAACATTTCCATGCAGACAGAATCTCAGTTTGCTAGCACACTGACAGCAGTAAACTGCATGGTTGAACATAGTGGTTACTTTAGAGGTGTCAGCCCTGCTGACTGGGCATGCTCATATTGGAAGCAGGAAATTCAGGAACTAAAGATTAGAAATCTTGAATTATATAATTAAAAAATGGACATCATCCAGATCTGGGGCAAGAAATGTACAAGATGACATTAAACCATCTTGTTAAACCAGATGGCAAGGAGGCTATCAAAAATGATTAGAGTTATATCAAGGATTCAGGAGCCAACTTGAAGACACTTCCACTAGCTGAAGTTGTGACACTTTAATTATCAATAAGAATAATAAATGCAGTGAATCGAAACATCCCAAATAGATTTAGATACATGAATTCACAAAGGTCAAAATAAGAAGGAAAAAACCCTCATTGGTCACCACTGAAATGCACTAATGAACTGACTGTTATTTCTAAATCTGACAAATAAAGGGAAAGCATGAAGCACTTGTCTTGGCTTTTTGTATGAACTGAACTTCTGGGTAATAGTAGAAAAAGTGACGTTTCTCATTATAGATATTTTCCAGCTAGTAAATGAAAAAATGATGGAATGCTACCATCTTCTAACCTTGATGAATAAGTGAATGGATATAGTACAGAAAATCAGATATATGTGCTTCGTGGTGGAAGAGCATACCATCTGTGACAGTGACAGACTAGGGAGAAACAAATAAAGCACTCATTTTGGGTCCAAAGTTTAAAGAACTTAAAAACTTAGTAATTGTCTTAGTTAACTGGTGATTCTAGAACACAGTATCATAGACTGGTGGCTTATAAACAACCAGAATTTTATTTGTCACAATTTTGGAAACTGGAGGTCTAAGTTCAGGGTGCCAGCATGGCTGTGTTCTGGTGAGGACTCTGCAGGCTTGCAGACTGCCAGCTGCATATTGGGAAGAGAGGGCAAGACAACTCTCTGGGGTCCCTTTTATAAGGGCGCTAATCACATCTAAGTGGACTATTCCCTAATGATCTAATTACCTCCCAAAGGCTCCACCTTCTAATACTGCCACACTGGAGCTTAGGAGTTCAGCATATGAATTTGAAGGATACACATTTAGTCCATTGTAGTAATCGGGATAAATAATAAATTAATGCAATGTTTTTTAAAGAAGGGAAAAAAATCAAAGTGTTAAATAGATAGGATCTGGCACCAGGTTATATGGAAGCCAGGAACAGAGAGGAAACACGCATCTCTGTTATAGACAGCCCTGATACTGGATGGTTCAACTTATGGTTTCTCAACTTTTTGAGGGTGTGAAAATGACATTCATTCAGTAGAAACCACACTTTGAGTCTTGAGTTCTGATCTTTTCCCAGACGGGTGATAATATATTTGATACAATACTTTTTGGTGATGCTAGTTCTCAGCATTGAGTTACAGCCCCTCACTCAGCCACATGAATAACTGATACTATACAGTTCCTCCGTCCCCATTTCTCAAGCTTCATCAGAAGGAGAAATTGACGGCCCAGTTGCTCTAGCATTCCCTCCATCTAGCAGGTCATTTTAATTCAATGCTTCTAACTTTCTTCAGGCCCAGTGTGCTTCAACTGTGTACATCAGTGGTTAGGACCCAGATACCTATTCAGTTGTTCACTTTCATTGCAGTTTTCAATAAACTACATGAGATATTCAGTACTTTATTGTAAAGTAGACTTTGTGTTAGATGCTTTTGACCAACTGTAGGCTAATGTAAGTATTGTGATCACATTTAAAGCAGGCTAGACAAAGCCATGATGTTTGGTAGGTAGGTTAAGTGTATTAAATGCATTTTTGCATTTTTTCCCAGAAAATACCTAGAATGGTATTTTTTCTTCCCTACAGAGGCACACTAAAATATTTATGAATGAAATGAAACACTATTTTTGTATTTTTTTTTCTGCTAATACAGAATGCCAAGTGTGTGAGGTAGAAGTATAGCAGTATTAGTCATGAGTTAATTATTGAAGATAAGTTCTGGGTTCATTAGATTCATTATTCTGTTATTTCTATATTTGTGTGTTGAAATAATTTGTAATAAAAAGTACATATGTGCATGTGTAAAATACACATACCTTAGCCTTAGTTCTATAGGTTTAGAGTTGGAACTCGGCGACAGAATCTTTTATTAAGTCCCATGGATAATGTGATCGCATAGCCAAGGCTGAAAATCACTGTTTTATGTGCCATTTAAATGAGTTAATGTAGTTGGTTGCTATAATCATAAGCACTCCACAAAAATCTTAGTATCAAGTATAAAGTGGTACCAAGTTAAATCTGTTGATACCGTCTTCCATTTTTCTTCAGTCTTGCTGCAAAGCTCATGAATATATGGGATACATTATGGAAAAAGAGCAAGCATATACAGATGCTGCCTTAAACTATGAGATGGCATGGAAACATGGCAATCAGACAAATCCAGCAGTTGGTGAGTTTGACAAATTAGACACTAGATTTTCACAGGAAAATTTGTTTTACTTGTAAATCATCACTTAAATGCATTTAATTTTCTTTTATTTTCAAAGATTTTTTTTTTAATTTATGCATACAAGAACTGGGGTGTAGGCCAGAGGTTGTGGGGGCAGGGGGGTGAGAGGATTCACCAGAGACAGAGTGGGGAGCAGAAAAGGTGGATCTACTGAAATACACTGCTGAGGGGAGCAGCAGGTGAGACAGGAGAGGTCTGCTGTGCCATGTGGGAAGCTCCCTGGCCGGAGGTAGAACTCGTGCTGCAATGGCTGCAGATAGCTTCATAGTGCTGAGACTTAACCCCTTGCACCACCAGGGAGGCCCCATTTGATTTTCTTTTTAAGAACAAAGTATATATTGAGTCAACTTTCTTTGTCACTCCTCCTGAAAAATTTATTTATATTCATAATTGATTAATGGCTACCCATAGTTATTATGTGTAATTTTCTGAGATTCAAACTCCTCAATCACCTCAGAGGACATCTAACTAAATTCTGCCCCTTTCTCTCCCTTCACCCTCTGCTATTTCCAAAATGGTATTGCTGTGGAGGTAAATTATTTCATTTATTATCAAGTAAATTAGGAAGACATAGCATTAATTCATGTTCCACAAATTTCTTTACTGCGGAACTTCTCAATGCTTTTAAACCCTGATGTATATTGTGATGGATATCACAGAGAGGACATGTTTCCAACAATCATTTGACTGTGGGCTTTCCTTTTCCTCTGAACATCTGGAAACAACATCTTGTTCCAGTGGTAGACTGTTAGTTTGCGGAATGAGTTCTGCAAAAAGCAGCATCCAGAATTGACTTAGTGACTGCCTCACTACACATTGTGAGAGAGCTCACCCCCATACTCTTGTGCTTTGTCTTTATATTGAGCTGAAATATGCTTCACAGAGAGCAGGTTTGTTCTCTGGAGCAACCAACAGAGTCTTTTCCCTCTTACATAAGTGGCCCTCTAATTGCAAACTCTCCTTAAGGCTTCTTTTCAAACCATCCTTAGTTACATTCCCATTCTTCCTGGGACTTGCTTTTTTTCTTTTTTAAAGAAAAAACCTCTTTTCTTTTTAAGTGATTTTTAATAAAAAAGATTGAAGAATCTCCATAGTAGTCACTCGTGCTTTTTCCTTCCCTATCTTGATCCCTCTCCCTCCCCCTTCCCTGCTGTATGCCTCAGATCTATGGTCAACTTGCAAGTTTTGTCTTTTTCCTGACTCTTTGTTCGGTTTCTCTGTGTTCTGCACATAAGTGAAACCATCCGATATTTATCTTTTTCCTTCTGACTTACTTCATTTAGCTAGCATAATCTCTTCTCTATATTCTGCACATAAGTGAAGCCATCCGATATTTATCTTTTTCCTTCTGGCTTATTTCATTTACCATAATCCCTTCTCTATATTCTGCACGTAAGTGAAACCATCCAATATTTATCTTTTTCCTTCTGATTTATTTCATTTAGCATAATCCCTGCCAGCTCCATCCATGTTGCTACAAATGGCATGAGTTTATTTATTTTTTTGATCACTGAGTAGTATTCCATTACGTGTATATATATCACATCTTCTTGATCTATTCATCTGTTTTGGGGCATTTAGGTTATTTCCATATCTTGACTATTGTAAGTAGTGCTTCAATAAACATAGGAATGCATGTTTCCTTTCAAATTAGTGTTTTGTGTTCTTTGAGTAGATTCTTAGGAGTGGAAATGCTGGGTGGGAGGAGAACTATGGGAACTATACCTGAGGGGAGAAATTAAATAATGTCCAAAATTAACAACAGTATAAAAAATGAATTAATTAAAATTTATAAAAGATTGAATTAAAGCATGAGACTTTTGAGTGTTTCACATTCCTTGATGCCCTCTCCTGGAAACTAAAATGTTTCTCAAACTGCTTTAGAATACTTAGTAAGATAGTAATAGCTATTTCTATAAGTAAAATGGTGGGAGGAGGGAGGGAGAAGAGAGAGAGTTGAGTGTGAGGAGATGAGATTTCATGGCCAGATAAGTTTAATTTGGAAAAGGTTTTTTTATTTGTCCTGTTACTCCGAATGTGTTGTACCAGAAGCGAACAAGTTCTTAAGAATGATGTAATAACTAGTTGAATGTGTAATGAAGCTACTTTTTTAGTACACATTTAGTAGTTGTTAATTTAGCCTAAGATGCCATCTGGCTTTCTAGCAGCCACATTGACAGTATGGACTCAGATTTAATTTGCATTCAGATAGGTAATCTTTACACTAAATGCTCTCTTTAGGACTTCCCCTACCTTGTATTATTCAGGAGCCTGTTGTTTTACCAGGTGTGTATAGAGCACAGGAACTAACGTTTGTTAATGGCATTTTTTCTTCTTAGGCATTGTTCATCTTACAGAATAAAGTGAGCTTGTGGAATGAAAATTCCTTACAATCCTTAAAATATGTAATTCTGACAGTTTATTCCACAGAAGGGATTCATTTAAAAGTTAAGTTATTTAAATGGTTTGTTCCTTGGAAGACTTCAGCATATATAGAGATTCCAAATTACTATTTCTTTTCATTGAGTCATCTTTGTATTTTATAGATGTTTTTATCAGTTCCTCCAACTTCTCCTAAGTAAACATTCCTCTGAGATTCTCGATTCTTTAGTTCCCTTATTAATATAGTAATTACATCTAGCACCCCCAACTTGCCTGGTCAAGTTAATAATGCAATTAGTTTTTCACTTGTCAGTTTTTCACTTAAAATCATCGTCGCATAGGATTCAGGCTTGAGTAATGTCACAGTGTTCTTAATGAACAGCAGCTGAGGTTCGGTGTGAGAACACAGTCATGTTTCTTCCTTTTACACCCATTCTCAGCCTACATGACAGTTATTAATTACTATTTAATCTCTCATGTTCTCTTTTTATCATTTTTCTCCTGATTTCAGAGCTGAATTCTTATAAGCTTGACAGGAATGATGCAGCTGCTGTAGACTTGTTCTTTGACATTTCTAGTCCTTTATTTCCTCTCAAAATTTTTAAACAAAATCATCTATCAAGTTTCTTCCAATATTAATACTTTGTACTTCTAATCTAGGGTTTGCACAGAAAAAATAATTGCTGATATCTGTGTGTGCTACTCCAAAATTCTTTAAACATTTTACAGCAAGTATTTCATTTGGTTGTCAAAATTACAAAGGTATGGAGAAAGGAATTTGTTAAAACTTTTTTTTTAATTTTATTTTTATTTATTTACGCATACAAGAACTAGGGTGTAGGCTGGAGGTACAGAGGTAAGAGGATTCACCAGAGATAGAGTGGTGAGCAAAACAGGTGGATCTACTGAAATAAACTCTGAGGGGAGCAGCAGGCAAGCGAGACAGGAGAGGTCTGTTGCGCCATGTGGGTTAGCTCCCTGGCCGGGGTTGAACCCATGCTGCAGTGACTGGTGATAGCTTGATAGTGCTGAGACTTTAACCCCTGTGCCACCAGGGAGGCCCAAACAAAGTTTTTTTTACTTTTGTTCAGGTAAAGTATTTTTTGCATGACATCTTGTTTTCCTTTTAAAATGTCTCAAACACCTTGATAGTACATTTTAAAATTCCTTCATAATGATATCAAGTTTACCTTTCTGAGGCTTATTGTTTTATATTTGAAAGTTCTGTGTGCATATGTATGTGTGCAGGTGTGTATATATGTATCAAAGAGATAATTCCTATTTCACATTTTTGCTACCACTTGATTACATTGCCCAATAATTCTTTTCAAATGTTTAAAATTTGTTCTAGTACTTTGATTAGAGACCAAGAGCAGCATTCAGATTTCCCTATTCAGATCTCTTAGAGGTAAATTGAAATATTCAGTTTACTAATGCATATTTATTTTATGTCATTTTATGCTGCAGTGGTTACTCTTTGGCATTCTTGTAGAACAATGATCATTTAAGAAACATCTTAAAACTTTCTTTGGACTTTTTCACCTTTGAAACATGACATTTCAGTATCAGTAATTATGATAATTGTTGCTAATCACTGATTTGGAGTATCTTATAATTAATCATTTCCCTTCTGGGCTACTCTTTTACCTGCTATGCCCATTCACCTTGTACTCTACATGCATTTTCCTATTTGTCCATCCACCACTGGTCTTTACACTTTTTCTCTCAGTCACAGAGTAATAACTACCTCGGCCTAGTTTAGGCCTCATCCTTCAGTTTTCAAAAATTATCTGACAACCACCCTCCCCAGGGCTTGTTACAGGGTCTTTCTTAGCAGGTGTCTCAGTTTTGAAATTATTCATTTACTTACATAATTACTTAAGAAAGGTACTTTTTTCTCCTAATCATATAAACATACACAAATATAATCATATAATATATGATAGTAGTAGGAACCAGTTTGCCTGTCATTTAACTGCTAAATAAATCAGTGCAATGTAAATGAATAGCTGTGTTATTAGATGCCCTATGATGAGTCTTTTTCATAATCTGAAATAAGTGAGACGTTTTTATTTTTTTAAAGACTTTTTTTTAAAAGATTTATTTATTTATGCATACAAGTTGGGGTACAGACCAGAGGCGTGGGGTGGTGAGAGGGTTCACCAGAGGCAGAGTGGGGAGCAGAACAGGCAGATCGACGGAAACACTCTGCTGAGGGGAGTAGCGGGCAAGGCAAGAGAGGTCTGCCACACCATGTGGGAGTCTCCCTGGCTGGCGTTGAACCTGCATCGCCTCTGCCACTGCTGCCGACAGCTCCACCACGCAGTGCCTAATCGGTGCGCCACCAGGGAGGCCCTTGAGACGTTTTTAGTAAGTTACAAAAGTCACATCTGTGGGATGGAATCTGACCCAACAGTATATTCACTATGGTCCTTTTTTCACCATTTTCGTTCTTACCTGTTCTCCTTTTATGTAAACCTCCTCCTATTATCTCATCACTTCTCTATCGTCATATGGTCACCATCCTCTGCTATGAGTTATCTAATGAATAAGCAAATACAGAGACAGAGAAAAGTAATGCAAGGTACGTACTCTAAAAATAGTACTGTGGGCCTCCCTGGTGGCGCAAGAGATTAAGTCTCAGCACTTTGAAGCTATCTGCAGCCACTACAGCACGAGTTCAGTCCCTGGCCAGAGAACTGACCCACATGGCGCAACAGATCTCTCCTGTCTTGCTCGCCTGCTACTCCCCTCAGCAGTGTATTTTGGTAGGTCTGCTTGTTCTGCTCCCCACTCTGTCTCTGGTGAATCCTTACACCCTTCGCATCTCTGGCCTACACCCCAGATCTTATATGCATAAGTAAATAAAATAAACCTTTAAAAAAATAAATAAAAATAGTACTATATCATTGTGGTATTTTGTCTTAACAGGATACAAACTGGCATTTAACTACTTAAAAGCGAAAAGATATGTGGATGCAATTGATATATGTCACCAGGTAACACTTAAATTTAGATTTTGTTAAAATTTTTCAGGCGCATGCAATTTGCAGCGACATGGATGGAATTAGAGGGGATCATACTCAGCAAAATAAGCCAGAAAGAAAGAGAAAAATGCCAAATGGTTTCACTTATAATAGGACTATAGGGAAACCAAATAGGAGAGAGACACTCGGGCGGGGGGGAAGGATAAGGGCACAAAATGGAGTAGAAAAGGACACAAGGGACCACAGAGATGGATCACGGGTGAATTGGTGGTGGGCTACCCAAGGGGAATACAAAAGGTAAAAGATATAAATAACAATAAAAATATATATATATTATAAAAAAATTTTTTTCAGGTGCATAATGTCCTACTTTTAGTTACTCTCAAGATGTACATGAATAGAGATAGAGGAGCTACTGTTTTAGTTACATGATTCATCAAATATATCCTAGAGACATTATCAGTTTTCGAAGTTTAGGAAAATAATTTGCTTAAATCAAACATAAAATTTTAATTGTGACTCAAAATGAGATGTTTAGTCAATTTAAATCGGAATAGAGGAGAAATAATGTTAAATAAGACTTCATCTTTAAGTCAGAAGATATTTGAGGATTATTATATATTCTCCAAGCCATTGTTCTGACTGGAAGTTTTTGTTAATGTGAGTGTCTAAAGCTGCTGATTAGGGAATTCAGATTCATAAGTTAGTGATAATTTAGAAGTCATTCAAAATTGATTCCCTAGTAAATGATCCCTTACTAAAGTGATAAATATTTTCATTGCAGTTTTACAATTTGTAGTTTTTTAATCTATACAGTGTGTCATTGAGATATAAGGCCTTATATTAAACTTAGCTGCTCTGAAAAAAGGCTACTTAGAAAAGGATTATGTAATGTCCCTCATCCATTACTATAATGTGACCTTCATTATAGTAAATACCTTGGTGATTGCTACTGATCACAGTCTCTGTACATCAGTATTTCACATAAGGTTACAGTTGTATGTTAAAAAGTAAGATTACACATTGTAATCATTTGTGGAATTATTCTTGTTTTTAATGAATGTCTCCCCACTTCTAAACTCAGTAGGCCTGAAATGTGTATGTTTCAAAATCATTCCAGGTAACTCTGATGTGTGTTACTGGTTAAAAATAGCTCAGTACCTTTTTATTAAATAGCATGTATAAGTAGCTAAATTGCAAATATATTTTATATCATTGATATGTAATTTTTCTGTAGTAATTAGGTATTAATATTTCACATGTCATCTTTAAAAAGTGTTGTTGCATTGTGGTATTAATGCAATGCTCATTTCTACTAAGTTCTGTAACTTCTCAGTTCCTGGTAAGTAATTACAAGTTCTTATGCTTTTTTTGTTTTAGTGTGGTTTGCATTTTTTTCTTTTGTTTTTTGTTTTTGTTTTCAGGTTCTTGAAGCACATCCAACTTATCCAAAAATCAGAAAGGATATACTTGATAAGGCCCGTACATCTTTAAGACCTTGAAAATTAACTTACTATGTTGGTTAAACAGATAATGAACAAATCTTGAGTTCTTCCAGTTCAAAATAGGTTTGAATTAATACTTTGTAATAGGAACATAGTTCTCTTTCTCCAGCAGAGGCTGCTCTTGCATATAAAGAGAAATGCTATGTCAAGTGGATATTTTCTCTCAGAAGGTGATTGAGAGCTGGTTTATTTGATTAACTTTCTCGATTAGGTACAGATTTGGTGTCTCTGTGCTAAAGACTATAACCCATCTATATAAAAAATATCTTGTTAAAATAGAGGTAATTAAGTATTATATATCTTTTCTAAGGAATAGTAGTTCTTTATTTCAGGAAATGTACGTAAAGTGTTACTGTCTGTTAAAATATTTTGTAGCATTTTCTATTGTTTTAAAGGTTTGAGTAAATTTCCTTGTAAATGAAAAAGAAAACATATTTTAGTAAAGATTTTATAAATTTAAGGTTTGTATTCCTTTCAGAACTCAAAAGACATGGTTAGTTTTATAAAACTATGGTATGTTCCTCAAGCAGTCTGCAATATTGATGAATAGTATTGCCGAAGTATGACTCTCCTAAAAAAGTGTTCTGGAAAAGTAGAAGTTGTGAGTGTCCTTTCCCTTTGTTGAACTCATTCTTAACTTTAATAATCAGTACCTGAAATCAGTTTAAATAGGTAAACCTCTACAAGGATATTTAACTGTTGCCCAAAGACTAGGTCTTTGGTGTAACTTCAGACACTATAATATCTAATAGAGAAAGGTGACAACATATTCTGGTTAGCAGAAACTCACAAAGCACATCATCCAAAAGCAACTACTTACCCTGCTATGCCAATATAGTATTGGCATACCATGTTAGCATAGCAGTTCATACTTATTTACATGAAATTCAACCTACTCTTAAAAAGCTCAGTTCTTAGCATTATTTCTAAGATCATTTACATCTTTGTCTTTAAAATATAATCTCAGTCTTCAATTTCATTTCAATTTTAATAAACACAATATTTCTTAAAGTCATTCCTTTTCTTGGTGTCCTATGTTTATTTCTTTTGACCTACATTCTCTTGTTTCTGATCACTTCTCCAGTTTTCCAAAGGCATTTTAATTCTAATTCTGTGTTATAAAATTCTAATCAGTGTTTTATACCTACCTTTTGTTTATGGCAGTCATGAAAATGTTTAATAATAGCATTTGTGAAATACTTCACAAATGTCTTTTAAAATACTTTACAAATGTCTTTTAAAATACTTCCACATGTCTTATATTGATCCTGACACCCTATTATATAAATATTATTCTCCCTGCTTGCATTTCTGGAACTGCAGTGGATTATCTCTTTCTCTGTAGTTCAGTGGGAAAAAAATATTTTTCAGCCTGAATGGATATTGTTAAGAACATCATCTAACAGGATACCTTTAGTTGCCAACGAACTTGCATTGTGGAATGCTAGAATCATGGAGTCTGGGTGGAGAAAGTAGAATATCTGTTTTTCCAACAAGATATGTCCAGGTCAGGTTTCCTGTGTATAAAATGTAGAGTTTGTTTTTCTTTTCTTTCTTTTTTTTTTTAAAGATTTATTTTTGCATACAACAAGCTGGGGTGTAGGCCAGAGGTACAGGGTGGTGAGAGGATTCACCAGAGACAGAGTGGGGAGCAGAACAGGCAGATCCACTGAAGTACACTGCTGAGGGGAGTAGTGGGCGAGGCAGGAGAGGTCTGCTGCGCCATATGGGAATCTTCCTGGCCAGGCATTGAATTCGTGCTGCAGTGGCTCTGGACAGCTTCACAGCGCTGCGCTTAACCCATTGTGCCACCAGGGAGGCCCTGTTTTTATTTCTTAACCACTTATTTTGTACCTGTCATTTGTTAGATACCATTCTAGGAACTTTCTTTACATTATGCCTTTTAGTCCTCTCTCAGTTCTCCAAAGAAATAAGACTCTTATTTTTCAGCTGAGGAAGATGAGACTCAAACTAAATGCCCACATTCACAGAAAAAGTGTCAGAATCTGGATCCCATACTGGGCCAGGAAATTTTAGAGATCCCTTTTAAAAATACTCTCCCATAGGGTATCTTTAAGATACCTTCAACTAGGAGACTCTGTCTATAAGAAAAAATTCTCTTGTCTGACTAGCAGATGAAAATAAATGTTCTATCACAAGATAGCTAAGTGATAAAGAACAAGATGAACTGAGTAGAATGAATAGTTCTTACAGATGCAGAAACTTTTAAAGAGAAATCTAAGCTAGGAGCAGTGTCGTGTTGCAGTTAAAAACATGGATTTGAAGGTAGACCAGCCTTGGTTTAAAATTTGGACTCTAACACTTAATAGATGTTTCCTCTTTCACAGGTTATATAGATTTCTGAGCCTCGGTTTTCTCATCTGAGAAGCACATAAGGATAATAAACCTGTCTTAGGTTGTAAATATTATATGAGAGAACATACATAAAACCTATTATGAATCTGACTCACTTAGGCTCTTAATAAATAATGTCACTACTTACTTTATTATAAGTGGAAGAGGGCCAAGGAGTAATTGCTGCTGAGAAGAACCTTCGCAGAAGAAAAGCGAAAAATGCAGTCCAAGATGAGATGAAGACGACAAGTTGCCCTAGACAGCTCAACCTGTAAGATTCTCATTCATTTTCCCTTTCCTTACTCTCCCAATTTCCCTTTCTTCTTTTCTTCCCTCTCTTTTCTCCTCTATTTCTCTTTCATCTCACCAAAAATTATGATGCACTTTTTACAAGCATAGTCTCATTTCAGCCGTCTAGAACATACTTTTCACCTTCCCCTCCTTTGTCTGAGCTTCTCTTCCTCTTTCAGTCTCTGAGTTTCTCTCTCTAGGCTTACTCTTTCTTTTCACTTAGTTTTCTATTTATCATCACCTTGAGAAGCCATGTCCAAGTCCAGGTACACAATCTAAAATAGCTATCCTGTCACCCTGTATTATGTCTTTTCAAAACTGTTTAGCACTTACTAAGCACTGATGTTTTTCTTGTTCATGATAAGGAAGCAGTTGCCGTTGATATGTTATAGTGGGTCCAGTGAGGAAGTAGTTTTCTTCCCCAGAGGCCTAAAACCTAGAGCAAATCTGAAAAGGTTTTAGGCCTGAACAGTGGGGAAAGCTAGGTTGAACTTTGCACTAGGATAAAAGTAGTTAATGGAGTCACTATGGAAACGGAAAGACCAATTAAGACTAATAGGACCTCTCCCAGTTTGTAACTAGAGAGGACAGTGAATAGCTTTAAAACAGGATAAGTGCCAGTGCTGATAAAGTAGCAAATGGTTTTGGTTTTGTTTTGAAAGATTGGCAAAGGTAACAAGAGACCAACACATTCATACTTTGCTGGTAGAAATTTAGTGTGGCCTTTTTGAAGGGCAATTGGCAGTGTGAATTAAGAACTTGTCCTTTGAGTAATCCCACTAAGAGAAATTTATCTTATGACATATTCAGGAATTTTCCCAAAGTTCTTTGCTTTAAAAGCCAAAAGATTGCTTTTTTTTTTTTTTTTTTGGCTGTTACCAAAACAATCAACATAAATGAAGTGTTCCAATATATAAAAGCTTACCCAGTAATGGGGGGCTATGTAGTCATCAAAAACTGTCTTACTGTTTTAAAGAGTTTGTTTTTTTTTAATTTTTTTCAAAGATTATTAACTGCTAGAATTCTCACAAAATATTAAGCGGAAAAGCAGGAAACAACTTTCATGTAATACATTAATTTGCAAAAAATAATTTACGAATTGATGCATAAATACAGATACATAGAAAGGTAAATAAAATTAATACAATTTTTAACAGCTATATCTGGGGGCTGAAGTGTCAGAATTTGTATTTGTTGCCATTTTACAAGTTAATAGCAATGAACATCTACACTAAAAATGGGAGGTTTTTTTTTTTTTAAAGAGACTGCCTTCTCAAACTTTCTTTTTCCTGACTATTTTGCTGAGCAAAAGTGTGTAGAAAAAAGTAGAAGTTGGCTTTCTCGATATTCTTAATACCCACACTTTACTAATTGTTTATAAAGTGTAATCTGATGCATTTCAAGTGTCAGAGAAAAAGATTCAGGAAGTAGAAGATAGAAAAACACTAGGCCAGAAAATGGTTCATACTATTGTATGAGCAGTAGGAACAGGAGCACTTGGGAGCTACTAAGGGAGCGACAGTGTCTGTTGCAACTTCAGGAAAAAATGAGGACAAAATCAGTTCTCCATATTTCTAGTCCATTCTTCTAGTAATGGTTTTCATAAAGACCCTACCAAATTAAATGAAAAAGAAGCCGGTGAACACAACTGAAATCATACAGGGTCACAGTATGTGCTGTGTCTCCTGTGCCCTGAGCAGAGCCACCCTCACAGCAGGGAGCCCACGGAAGCTGAGAGCCTGTATCCACAGATGTAGCCCTGGGAAGAGCGCCTCCTTTCTAATGGGAGCAGTGTAGGTGTTAGTGACAGACCTGTGCTTGGCAGCTGCCGCACTAGACCATGCAGGAAATGTCTAGCGAAGGGCCTGAGGGGGAGAGGGATAGAGTGGTGGCTACAGAGGGATTCAGAAAGATTTTGTTTTGTGTTTTTAACCGTGGGAACTACTCGAGCATCTTGGATTATTTATGGGAGAAGCCAGCAGATAGTGAAGGTATAAGAAAAAGAAGGGACAGCCTGCTTAGGGGAAGGGTGGCGTCTGGAGGATGTTTGGAAGATTTAGAGTGTGATTTTTGTATGGAGAGTAAAGGAACAAAACAAGTGCAGAAGAGGGCACTGCATATAAAGGTGGCCTCTGAGGCTTTATGCTAATTGGCTGCCATAGTTTTATAATAAATAGAATGGACTTTGACCTGAGGGCAATACCACTCCTTCACATGCATGGAATTTTAGGCCTGTTTTCCTTGGGCGCTGAAGTATTTTGCACTTACTTCCAGGTTCCTGGTTGTGGTTGCTGGATGTCTGCCTGCCAGATTAGAGGGGGTTACTGTAACATCATAAATCATAGTTATGAGCAAAAAGGGTGCTACCCACCTTTTAATACACTTCTTAAGAACCAGATGTTTTCTAGAGAAATGCTTCACTCTACAATCTGCCTTCCAGTGCACATAAATGAACCTGGCATAATGCCCATTAAAGCAATTTGATCCCATAAATGAGGAAAGCTGAGTAATGAGCAAGCTCTAAATGCCTTCCTTCCGGGCGAGATAACCTCAGAATCTATGGTAATCTTTAAGCCAGGCTATTTTCATATAGTGTGTATGTTATTTTTATCTTTCTTTCAACAAAATCTTTTGGCAATGTAAAAGAAACTCTGTTTTAAAAAAAACATAAGGGTATTTTAAGAAGGTAATTACTATTTCAGTTTCCGCCAAAGGCAAGCTAGTTTTATTTTTAATAGGTATATGATGTAAGAACCTTAAAAAATGCTTGGAACATGAAGAACAGCGCTGTGATGTATTCAGTAGTATCCTCATTTATAATGGATCAGGGTAATATGTCCAGTTTCAGTTAGAGATTAAGCTTTCTTTGAAAAAAACACTAAGCATTAGAACTTTGGTGCAAAAAATGTACTAAAATACTAAGCAGTTATGTAAATGCTCTTTTCAAACAGTCTCAATTAAATACTTGAAGTTGCTCTAATTAATGAGTAAAGACTTCTTTCTGATACATAACTTCTTGAAAAATTTCTGGCCATTTCTTCACGTTGACTTAACTCAAACATTTGCAGAAGATAGTGTAAGGGGGATTTGGGGTAGGAGAAAGTCTAGGATATTGAGAAAACCCAAGAGCAAAGTTAAAATGATTGAACACATACCACACAAAAAGGCAAGGGGAAAAATGGAACCAATGAGGTTTGTCTGAGCCCTGATGTCACTTCTCTGTGTTAAACACATTACTGCCTCTTATAAAGTGTAAATTCTTTTTGAATGTGTTGGGTTATTGTTGTTTTCACAGATTTCTTAAAATACCAACTATTTATAGTACCAATGAAGATTGCTTTGTTTCCCCTCAAACAAGAAAAATGTTCTTTGGGGGGTTGAATTGTTTTAACATTTCATTTGGAAATCATTTCAAACTTTCAGAAGTTGCAGTAACATGAAAAGTACAAGAGTATCCACATATCATTTATCCAGATAGAAGTTATAATATTATTAATATTTTATCTCATTTGCTTTATCATTTGTTCCTTCTCTGTACATGTATACAGATGTTTATATATCCATTTATATGCACACACACACATTTTTTTTCTTAAGAACATTTTGAGTATAAGTTGCTGACATCACATATGCCTCTGTGCTCCTAAATACTTTGGTGTGTCTTTTCTGAGAATAGGAATATTCTCCAATATAGTCACAGAACAGCTATGATCTTCAGTAAATTTAACATAGATAACAATGCTTTTAATCTACTACTCTCTTCTGCCAAATGATCTAGTGTCCTTTATAGCATCAGCTTCCTCTAGTCAGGTTCACTCTGGGATCAGGTATTGTGTTTACTTGTCATATTCCTTTATCTTGTTTAATTTGGAGCATTTCCACAGCCTTTCTCTCTCTTTTATAATATAGCCATTTTTGAAGAACATAGTCCTTTGTCCCTGCCTTTTTTTTTTTTTAAGTAGCACATTCCTCAGTTAGGCTTTGTCTGGTATTTCCTATGATTCTATTTCAGTTGAGCATTCCTGTCATCTCCAAGTAATGTTGTGGCCCCGGGTATCACACAATGCCCATCTGCCCTCAGCGGTGCCATTTATTTTGATCACTCAGTCAAATTTTTCCATTACAAGTTATTTTTCCTCTGCACTGATAACCAATCTATGAGGGGATACTTTTAGATCATACAGCTATTCTGTTCCTCTTCAAAAATGTCCCCTATTTTAGTGTGATTCTTGCCTGATCTAATATTTACCATGATTGTTGTGAAAGGTAATATTCTAACAGCTCCACCTTCTCTACCTGAACCAGCCAGTCAGCCCTCAGCATTTTATGAAAGCAATAGCCCCTCCCAAAGTAATTTCTTGCTTTGTTTTACTTTTTTTATATATTCAATTCATCTATTAATATATGGATTTGTAAATTCCTACATTTTTATGGTTCACAATTGATTAACATCCTTAATCATTTTGGAGCTCAAATTATTTCAGATTTAGCCAGCAGGATTCTTTCAGGCTGGTTCTTGTGTGCTTATGACATGCCTTCCTCATTTTTTTTTTTTAAATTTTTTCCCAGCACTTACCTGCTTTCTAAGCATAAGAAGAGGTCCCAGGTTCAACTTTTAATTATTCTCCCCAGTCCTGGCATCAGCCATTTCTCTGAGGGCCCCTGACTTCTTTGGTATTAGAGATCAGGAGCCGAGTGCTAAGGGTACTCATTGTTGGTATGAAGAATTTCTTCCCCCCAGTTGTAATTTGCTTTTCCCTTATAATCTGGACCCCAGCAACCTCAACATGAATGTTCATTTCTTCAGTCTCTCAATCCCTCTAAAACAGCTCTAGAATTCCTTCACCCAAACTCGCAGAATAAAAAGCAAACCTCCTAAAAAGAGCTCAAGATTTGTTTGCTCTCCTCCACCTCCCACAACACAGCCAGTTTTGGTTGATTTATAATGTTGATAAATTTAACAACTTATCTTAAAATGTTACCATACGCATTTCCCAGTATGAGGTATTTTAAAAATCAAGCAAAATAATTTATTGCTGACAAGATTGCATGCTATGCTTCATGCACCAGCTTTGCACTTTCCTTCTAAATATCTACTGGCAAAAGAAATACCATCCCTTCCAAACCAGCCAGTTTCAGATGAATGATGCAGGATGGAGAGTAGGGACTCCACAGCTTAAGCATTGTGTTTTCATGCACTGAAAACTGAGAGTTGAGCTTTTTGTTAAAAATATGTAAGAGGTCTATATTCTCAAAGACTGATTCATTTTTTGTTTACCCGTAAGTATTTTCAGACTCTTTGTGTGATAGTTTAGTGGCAGTTATAAATATCTCTAGAAATACGGTGAGGAAAATTTTCTTCCTAGGTTATTCTAAATACAATTTTCTGGTTTATAGCAACTGCACCATTTTTGCCTAAACCTGTTTTTTCAAACGGCTTTTTCATTGAGTGAAAACTGGTCTTTGCTTGAAAAAGTAAGATTTATGTCCCCTATTCTTTACTTTTGTATTTACATTTTATATCTATTTTCTCAAGTCCTGTGGCCTCACAAAATGGTTTCAAATAGCAGAGCTACAGAGATGATGGGGAGGTCAGCTATGTTAATTTCAAAGCGCCCCAGTCCTCCGCGTGAGGTTGCCTAGCAACCCATCTCAGGCCTCCTTTGTGGATGCAGAAGAGGAAGCAATTCTTCTATGCACTCTCAAGCTGAGATGGTTTTATAAAGTGAAAAACCTTCCGCAAAGGGTCCAACACAACCCCTGTCTCTCCTTTTTGCCCATTTTGTACACTTCACACACGATGAGAGACATATTCCATCCTTTGATGCCTCAGATCTGATACAGATATAAAATGGAGCTACACAAGCTATGGTCAAACAGTGGAAGTGACCTGTTTCCCTATGTTAAATCGAGACACATTAATTAAGCCACTCGTCTATCCCTTTCTCTGACATGAAAGCATACTTTCCCCTCAAGTTCTAAAAGCCAGTTACGTTAACTGAAACTGCCATTGCCTGCTGAGCATCAGTTACCATAGCGACGTGAGGAAGGGGTGGTGTTTTTCTCCTCAGGCGCAGGAGGGCTGAAATGTGTTCGACCAGGGACTCAAGCAGCATGCTGACTAGAAATCAGGCGTAACTTGAAAAAATAACTAACCCCTCTGCTATTCCCCGTAAGCTATTAGCTTTTTAGAACTGAACTTCAGTGGGTGGCAGAAGCGGCCTACCTTAGGGCACAGGGGAGAAGAGAGAACAATAATATGTGCCAGTGAAACCCGCATGAACAGCTGCGAGATGCAGAGAAGAGAGTGGTGGAAGATAGGTTGCCCTGAAAATACAAAGAGAAAGTCACAGCTAGAAATGCATGTGTTTTCACATTGCAAAAGTATTTTCATACGAATTTCTGAACCATTTGTGATCCCCTCATCTTATTTTCTGGGCAGACAGTCCTGTTTGAGAGAACATCATGGTTTAGATCAATATTAGGTTACAGAGTCTTTATCATTGTAGTGAAGTCTGGTAGGAGCAAGATGCTTTGTGCCTTCACTTACCTCCAATTGTGGCAAAGACAAGAGAGGCGGTTAGCTTAGTGGGCTTTGGAGTCGGACAAATGACTGCATCTACCACTTACTAGGAGTTTGATTTGGGAAAGTTCTTTGAGTCTTGAGTTTCTGATATTTAAAATAAGACTAAAAAGCAAATTTTTTATAGTGTGAAATAAATTTATATATACACACACATATATAAATTTCATATATATCTGTATGTATGTATGTATCAATATTAAGGGTCCATCCAAACACTGATAACGTATTACAAATTTGCCTCAATCACCCAGTGCTGACTGAACACCAGTGATAGGCTCAGCATTGTGCTTGATGGTGAAGGAATTTGAGGTTACAGCCACAAAAAAGGCAGCCAGGTTTGGGTACTACTACAGGTTATCTACCTTCTGGACACTTCAATTTTGTGTGTCATTCTCACCAATATCCCATCCATTCTAACTTGGCACTCCTTGTGGGTCTTCCTGCAGCACAGTTCACAGGGAGAAGGCTTCCTGCTTTTTAGACAAGTTTTGTTTTTCTACCCAAACTGAGGTTATCCACACCCTCAGTTACTATAATCAGACTAGAGTCCACCGCTATGGAGGGAGCTAAAAAAAACATGCAGCCGCCTCAGAATGTACTTCCTCAAAGAGCTGCCAAACTGTTTCAGCAATGTCACACCATGGGAAGTAAATGAATCCCCAAAGGGCCTCCCTGGGCACTCTTCTGGCAATGGTATACCTTCTGGTGATTTACCAGCAAATCATTGACATAGTTCATAGAAAACATCCCCTCTTAAAAATTCAGATCATTTAGGCTAATTACATTTTAGGAAGGAACAGAGTTCAAGGGACATAGATTAATTTATCCAGTTCATTTGGAATGTGAATATATGTGTTTGTGTGTGTATATATATAATATGTATATATATGTATAATATATGTGTGTATATTCACATACCCATGTGTGTATACATACACATGACACTTTGTCTTACGCATGTGTGTACACTCAAATACATATAAACATAGAGAATAAGTTTTATACGTGTGTTTTTTTCACATTTCAAAGTAGAGTTCAAATTCCCCATTACTAGTGATTGCAAATTTGCAAGTGATAGAAAGGAACATATGATGGTTTGAGTTATGTGCAGATTTTCAAAGACCTGGTAAAGCCTACTAAGGCCGGCAATGGGGCTAAGTGGAAGGAAGAAACTAGACCTGGAATGTGGGCTGAACTCATACTTCTCCTCTGCTGCTTTCTGCATGACGGTTCATTCATCTGTCCACCCATTTACTAAATCAAGTCATTCAACAAATACTGACTGAAGACCTGTTCTATGCCAGCTCTGGGCCAAGCAATAGCAGCGCCTTCATACCAGGCAAACATGTCCTACTGTCTCACAGACATTTCACTGCTCCATGTTCTAGGCTGAGCCAAACACAGAGATTCGTGTGCAGCTCCTTAGTCCCGACTCCCCCTCACTGGCCAGAGGGAGGCCGCCCAGTGAAACAGGTTACCAGACCCACCTGTATGGATGGAGCTTGCCAGGCAGATGTGCCCAAAGGCCCCCCTGCAGACAAGCCATCTGATCCTTTATTTTCCTCCCTTTACGGCCCTCTTTGCAACATTTACCAAAAAGATGGGCACTGAAGCTCTAGAATAGCTGAGCAACTACAATTTTAAAAGCACAAATTTCTGCTCTCTAAAAGAGAAAGTACTCAACTTTCATTGATAAAGTAATTTTCAATATGTTATTTCAACAACAAATAATTTCAAATTACTTGCTCAAAATCATAATACTTCTGTCTGTTTTCTTTCTATCAAAAGCCTTAAAAACCCAGACCAGGACATATCAGGGGTTATATTACTTCAGCATTGACCAGTTTATAGGGCCTTTTTTGCTGAGAATCTCAAAACTTAGCTTAGACTTTTCCATAGCAGAGCAGAAATTGCATAAAAACCAGTGACCTCCCTATTAATTAGGAAATTACTTCAAAGAATGAAAAGGTTCATATGTAACAAGACCTGTGACCTTTCTATTCCTTCTCTAGGCAAAATGGCTCTTACATTTTCACATTATTTTATTATCATGTAAGAGAAAACCATTATTTTCCCAGCTAGGATGCTGGGAGAGAGATAAATCAGGCCAATTCCACTGGTTCCTACGGATTCCTTGTTACAAGTCCAGAACTCTTCCGTTCCCCATTTCTTGGGCTCGCATATATCTGGGAGCATTGTGAGGAGCAATGAGTCAGATAAAAACCCAACAAGGACTGGGGTGGTGCAATGAGTTAAGTCTCAGCACTATGAAGCTATCAGCAGCTACTGCAGCACGAGTTCGATCCCTGGCCAGGGAGCTTCCCACATGACACAGCAGACCTCTCCTGCCTCTCTGGCTGCTTCCCTCAGCAGTGTATTTCAGTCAATCTGCCTGTTCTGCTCCCCACTGTGTCTCTGGTGAATCCTCTCACCACCCCACGCCTCTGGCCTATCCCCAGCTCTTGTATGCATAAATAAATAAATATTTTTTTAAAAAACAACAAAATATTAGGAAATGAATAGGCATCGTTTCTTCATGCAGGCTCTAAACAAGGTGCTCATTGGCAGAGTGAAAGTTTGCGGGACAACCAGAAGGCAAGTGCTGCTAGGTCCCAAGCAGCAGGAGATGCTCAGTTGTATAAAAGCTAAGCCTTCTCAGGATGACTCTGCTACTATGATGTCACTGGCACCATGTCCTGCTGGCACTCACTTGGAGCAAGAATATCACTACAAAGCCTGCTTAAGGTACCATCTGCTTAGCTATAACCACCACTCCTTGCTCCTTTTTCCTTACCCCCTACTCATATACACGTTAATTTCCTCTTTCGTCATCTGTCCCCATGATAGAATCCCTCCCTTGTCTACAGGAAGCCCCGTTCCCATCTTTTTCTGTTCAAGACATTTTTGGTGCCCCAAATTCTTTTATTCTGGCTTCTAGCCAAAGTTTTTGTTCTCTTATTCTAAAAATAAATCTCTTCAATATCCAGCTTTTTTATATTAAACCTTGATGGTCCATCAAACCCACATGTTCAATCAAAAACAACAAAAATACCTATTTTTGCTCAAATGCAGGAGGAGCATAGACTCAACTCTTCAGGTACAGCAAGGAAAGAAAAGAAAAAACAGTTGGTTCCATATTAAAATCATGGGAATGTAATATCCACAATTCAAAGGTTACTGCTGAAGAATCAGAAAAGTAAAGAATATGCTTTGAAGAATTCCTGGATCTTGCTAGCCTTCCTCTATCAATCATTTCTCTCCTTTACTCGTGTAGATGGGCCCCGCCTGTCCTGAACTGCCATCTGTCATCAGAACATGACCATCTGGAGTCAGAACAGTCATCAATCCTTCCGCAGATCCAAGTTCTTTTTAATTAAAAGGAAAATACAGCTGAGAAGTTGTTAAATTTTTCTTTGGCGGTTCTGTGTGATTTCCACTAGGGATACCTTACAACTCAATGTGAATGGCTCCATAAAGTTAGGGCAGAGATGCTGCCTCCGGGTCTCTGTTAGTTCCCATTGCTGTTGTCATAAGTGACCACAAACTCAGTGGCTTAAAATAGCACAAATTTATTTTCTTATACTCCTGGAGTTTACAAGTCCAAGATGGGTCGTATGGAGCTAAAATCACAGTGGTGGCAAGCTGTGTTCCTTCTCGTGGCTCTAGGGAAGAATCTGCTTCTCACTTTTTCTAGCCATTAGAGGCTGCCTACATTCTTTGGCTCATAGTCACATTCTTTGGACTCTGAACGCTAGTCACATTCTTTGGACTCTGAACGCTACTTCATCATGTCTCCTTCTCCGACTTTACAATCTCCATCTTTTCCTATTAAGAGCCTTTGTGACCACATTGGGTCCCCTTAGAAATGCAGTGCAATCTTAATTTAATCACACCTGCAAAGTAACTTTTGCCATGTAAGTTAACCTGTTCATAGGTTCTGGGAATTAGGATATAGATATCTTTGAGGGCCGCTATTCTGTCTATCACAGCATTTGACATAATTAGAATTTACTTTCTAATTATCAAAGAGCCTAATTCCAGTCCATGATTAGGAATTTCAATCAGGAGAGTGCCTGGGAATTTTTGGCAGCTAGATTTGACCTTTTACTTATTTGACGGTAGTCCCAAATTCTAGTCCCATTCTGTAGGATGCTCTGATGAGAAACACTGGCTTTTGGTTACACTAACCTGCCTCGTAGGAACTCTGAGAACATGAGCAAGTCCCTCAGTCTCTTTGGGCTTCTGTTTTCACCTCTCTTCTACGGGATGCTTTAGAAGAAACAGACTCAGAGGCAGACTTACCTTCACTTACCTACCCAAGTGCTCTATCTACATGAACAACACTAAGAAGAGTGAGGCAAATGGGATTTGAAAGTAGGATTCATCTGATTCTGTATGGACTTCCTTGCGAGAGCCCTTCAGCATCATCCTTCTGTAGGGCCAGCAAGGTCGGCACTGCACTACCACCTGTTAGACTGAAACTAGGGTGAGGTATGGAAGACATCTACCTTAAGGGCGAAATTTCAAGATGCCAACATACTCAGTGATATTACACTGAGTGTAATGCTCAGTGCATAATACTTTAATGCACTGTTTTTTGAACCTAAATTATTGCAAAAATACACAATCAACAAAATATTAAATATTTTTTTAATAAAGTCAGAACCAGCAAAAGTGCTGTGTGGATCCCATCAGAACCTAAAGCAAAAGGAGAAAATGGTCATTATTGATACTTTATTTAAAATTTGGATAATTTGTTCCTCATGGAATCTTTGTATTTTTTATTTTTAAAAATAACCATGAAGAGATTGTCTTGATTACTGAGTTTTTTATCGCTTCTCAGATATTAGGCAACCTCATTCTAAACCTGTGCTGAATGCAGGCAGCTTCTGTCCCCCTAGGAGGGGATATAATCTAAGACCCAGGACAGTTCGTAGAGAAGAATTCAACACTCCAGGTGTATGGGGAGGGATTCCTGGTCCTGCATGGGGAGATGAGGCCCACCAAAGCATCCCTGTGATGACAAGGCTTACCTATAAGGAGATTTTCTCATATTTTACTTTTTGGGCTAGATAGTGAATAAGCACTTAAAAATTATAGTCTTGGCCTGACCTCTTCCTTCTGTCTTCCTAATAGTCAAACATCTGAGCAATATGCCCGAGTAATTTATTTAGACCTGAGGTTGCCATTAATATTACTGTCAACATGTGGCTTTGATCTATGGTATATTAGCTTTTGTTAGAACTCCTAAGCAAATAAGTCAAAGTGAAATTTCCTTCTATCCCATGGCCTGTCTAGACTCTTAACCCCAGAAAACCTTTTGCTGATGATTACAACCAAGAGGTGACTAGGCATACATTTTTCATTGACATAAGAAAAAAAAAAAAAGTATGTGTAAATAAAGATATTAGACTGCTAAGTACAAATCCTACCAAAATGAGGGTAGCGAAAGTGCTTGGTGAGTCTGACATATGTACACCATGTTCTAGAACATGTTGGACTGCATGAAGAAAAAATATATGTTACTTGTATTAATTCAAAAATCAGTGGGAAGATTAGTAAGTCTCAAAAGGAGAATGAGTTTACAACCTCTGGGATAATATCTGAATCTTCTGAGAAGGTGCTGAATTCTGCAATCCCTTCTCAACTTCCATGGAGAAAAGTTCTGAAACTTAACATTGTTTCCTACAAAAATTTTCACATTCTCTGTGGTGAATTACTGTTACTGATGGGAGGATAAAATTTACATCAGATGTATTGACACATAAAAAGACAACCATCACTGTTGCTAGATGAAATTATTGACAAATGGACATGAAATAAAACAGTGGTAAGGCATTCGTCATTACCTGACACGCATTTTTGCCACATAAAAAATATAACTGCATACATTTTTGCCACATAAAAAATATAACTGCAGCTTTTTCATGAGCCAAATTTCAACAACAGCTGTTGAATGGTATTTAAAGAGGTCATTATTTGTAGAAGCAAACTTTTTCAGCAATCACAGAGATACGTCTTTTTAATCATAATTTTTTTTTGAGGTAACATTGGTTGACAATACTCTATATGATTTAGGGGTATATGATTTAGGGGTATAGGATTACACCTCTTCAGAGCTATGTCATCACACCACAGCCACCACAAAGACACCCATAGTCCTCCATTATTGTACTGGAGGTTTTTAATTGTTTTATAATAGCTGAAGGAAAAGGATGGTACCTCATTATATTTCCCTCTACACACTGGGAAATAAACATTTATGTGGACGCTTCCTTCTGTTTCTTGCCTTGGTACTGGTTCTTCCACTCTCCTTTTCCTATTTAAAAAAAATAATTTCGCCATCCTTACTAAACAAATCTCATATTGCTTCTGATGAAAGAAGCCAACAGTATTTCTGAACACTGTGTACTCTTCGGATAGTGCATTTCTACAAATGAATCAGATTTTTTTTCTAATTTTGCAGATCATTTAGCAAAGTGTACATCTTAAAATGGATTGTGTAAATGCTTGTTCATCTGTGAGCTTTTTGTATTTCCTCTGGAAAATTTTCCTTGTGCTTTTTAAACATTTTCTGGGGTAGGATGGTGATATTTTTTTATTTTCTTTAAATTGTTTTTCTCTGTTTGCCTTTTAAATCTAACAGTCATATTTCTCTTTCCTCATGATAATCATTTCTTTTATGATATGAAAGCACTTTGTTGTGGTTTTTTTAATGTAGTCTAGTTGATTATATAGTATTTTTTTTCCTAAAGATTTATTTATTTATGCATACAAGCTGGGTTACAGGCCAGAGGCATGGGGCAGCGAGAGGGTTCACCAGAGACAGAGTGGGCAAATCGATGGAAACACACTGCTGAGGAGAGCAGCGGGCAAGGCAGGAGAGGTCTGCCGCGCCATGTGGGAATCTCCCCGGCAGGCATCGAACTCGCGTCTCTGCTGCCGACAGCTCTACAGAGCAGCGCCTAACCGCTGCGCCACCCGGGAGGCCCAAGTATTTTTACTGGTGTTCAGTGTTCAAGTCTTTGAGGTCTCAGCTACAGTGTCCAAATCATGATGAGATACGGTTAAACCACTGAGGGAGCCTCTCATGTTTCATCTGCTTTTTTGAAGCAAACTTTTTTTACTGCTTTTATGATAATGTCAAACAATTGCCTCTAAGTAACCTGATGGAATTTACACTTCAGAATAATTTCCTTGGAATGCCAAAGATTTTCTTTCCTCCTATACATTAAGGTGGAAAAAAAGAAAGAAATGTAAAATGAACTAATTGAAGAGTCTGCACGACAGTTATGTTTTTGTATTTTCCCTCCATTACCTTCCAATTTAAAGTAAGTGTAAGTGATGCTAACTCATATTTCACATTTCTCTTAAAAAATAACTCCTCCTATATATCTATAAGGAGAAGATACCAATATTTCCAATAATCCAGGAAGCACTTTGAGTCCTAGAATACTCAAGGGAAGCTGCAGACAAGTTAATCTTGCAAGATTTAAATTGAGACAATTTGTGAAATAAATTGTGATAATGTGAATTAATTGTTGACCTTTAAGGTGGAAAGCATAAGGATGTAGTACTTTTTGAATTTAATGAATTGTAGATGTTTAATTATCATATTATAAAAGTGATTTTTCACTGGACTTTCTTATATCAAGTTGAAAAATTAAACAAAAATTTAATTGCCCTCATAGTTCCTCTTATTTGCTTATGTGTATAACAGAAGCAAAATAGATATACATACATTTCTTTTTTCATTTGCAATTATTAAAAAGTTTTTGTTGGATCATAGAATGTATCAAGTATGGATTATTTTACTTCTGCCACAAATGGTGAATTGATTTAATTATTTCTGACAGTTTTCTTCAATTATCACCTATCACATGCTGACGATTTTGTTTTGAATGTACTGCTCAGAAATATGCCTAAATGATGTCTCCCTTTTTAAGGAATGCAGTTCTTTCTTTGGGGATTTTCCATTGCCTGTTGATTTGTGATAAAATCTTATCTGCTACTTGAAAGTGTATTGCAGATATTAGATCTACATAGAAATATTGTTTCACTGTGACATCAGAGTTGACTTGAATTATTATTTAATAATATTAGAGAAATGAAGATAGGAATTAGAAGATAATCTTATAGTATTTTTCATTCCTTTCAGGAAAACAACCTGTGAGCCTTTGAAAAAAGATCTTCCTTTAATACTGGTCGAAGACATTATTGAATTAGAGACAGTAGGAACCCACAATTCTGCAGTTTATGCTTTTGAGATCATGTAAGTGTTGCTCCTTTGTACCCCCTGACTGTGCTCATATACTGAGAATAGCTCATGAAGGTGTTCAGCTGTCTCCATGCTGTTCTGATGGTCATTTGATTGAGTTGGTTGTATCGGACATGGGCAGAGCCCACATGCCCAACCCTTCCTCAACAATGACACCTGCACTTTTTGCAAAAAGGAAATAGAGCCTGATGCTAAAGGGAACCTCTAAATTGAGAGAATGCAGATCAATTCAGAGTTGGTTTTACTACCCAACTTCTGTAACTAGCCTTGGTAGATCAATGTATTTTCTTTCATAGTGACCAGGGGGGCCTAAGCCATTATAATTATTGTTGTTGTTTTCATTCTTAAAATGAGATAAAATGTTAAGGCTGGCGCCTCCCTGGTGACACAGGGGTAAAGTCTCAGCACTATCAGTCTATCCCCAGCCACTGCAGGTTGAGTTCCATCCTTGGTCAGGGAGCTAACCCACATGGAGCAGCAGGCCTCTCCTGTCCCGCCAACTGCTCCCCCAAACAGTATATTTCAGTCAATCCGCCTGTTCTGCTCCCTACTCTGTCTCTGGTGAATCCTCTCACCACCCCCCACAATACCTCTTGCCTACACCTCAGTTCTTGTATGCATAAATAAATAAAAATAAATCTTTAAAAAAATGTTAAGGCTAATTTGAGGATTAGAGAAAAAAGGTATTTATAAAGTACCTACTATGAACAGGGCATGGCATTTGGTGTTTTGAAAACTGTGGGATTGCAGGTCAGTGTAAATACTGTTGATTGTGCTAAGGTCAGCTGAGAGGACTTCCAAAGAAAAGCTGGTCACTGTAACTTTATTCCAATTCTGCTGCTGAGTGTGTAGACCAAGCCTTATTCATGAGGTTTGCTCTATGTATTTGTAGAGTAGCATTCCAATGAGAAAAAAATCTGGGAAGTTTTTTTCCTGTGTCTTCAGATTAAGCAAATTTTTAATCTTTCACTGCAAAAATTTGTTCTTGCTATAACTAGGAACAAATAAGATTCAGATGTCATTAACCTCTAAAAATGTTGGCGTTAAAAGAAACAAAGCTAGCTGCACAATAAAATAGAAACTGCTAGCATTCTATCTTTTGCTTTTGGTTGATCACCTTGTAGAATGAAATAGGACACAAGGATTCATTAGTAGACAGGACCTTCGAACATGACGGTTTGATTTAAATCATGACGGTTTGATTTAAAAAGATTTTGAACATAAAGGATTCCTCTCTCTAAATATCAATAAGCTTGTAGAATTTCCTTTGGGTATTTTTTGGATACACATACCCGGAAGTAGGGAGGAAATAACTTCCCTACATGTTTTCTCACAAAGCCCATGGATTATTTCTGCATTGGAGAGAATGTTGCTGTGGTCCACACGGGGATGCCCAGTGGGGGGTGACACAGCTAAAAAAAGGTCATGGCAGAAAGAAATGACAGATGATTGAGAGAGAAGATGCCAATGGAAGGAAACTGGGCTTGTAAAAATATGGAAGCTCGGGGCTACTTTTATAAATAAGCCAGGTCCTCACATGCCAATCAAGGGCCCTGGTGGACTTACTATGTTACATCACTGTAAAATAGTTGATGAAGACCTGGAGATTCTACACCTAAAGGTAGAAATCTCCATTCACTGTAAAACTAGAAAACTATACTGAAGATGTTTAGATATTAAACGGAGTGTGTGGGGAGTGAACTGATAGGAGGTCAACACCAGGTTACACTTTATCACTGCCCAAAAGTGTAGATAAATGATGTAATTTCTTATTTACCTTATCCTTTCTTCTATCTGCTACTTTACAAAATAGACAGTAATCATTTTTAGCCAAATGATAACATTTATTGTGGAATGCCTTTTCTCAAATTCACAGGTTGATAATTATATTTAAAGCAAGGACATTTATACGATATTAACACTCATTTGTTTGATTTGCTTTATTGATTATTTTATTTTATTTCTGCATTCACTTGCAATTTCTTTTTTTTTTTTTAGATTTATTAATTTTGCATACAAGCTAGGGTACAGGTCAGAGGCATGGGGCAGCGAGAGGGTTCACCAGAGACAGAGTGGGGAGCAGCACAGGCAGGTAGACAGAAATACGCTGCTGAGGGGAGCAGCGGGCGAGGCAGGAGAGGTCTGCCGCACCATGTGGGAATCTCCCCGGCCGGGCATCCAACTCGTGTCGCTGCTGCCGACAGCTCCACAGCACAGTGCTTAACCACTGGGCCACAAGGGAGGCCTCATTTGCAATTTCTAAGCTCTAAAACACTAGATTGAAAATATAGTTTGAGCCCCATTCCTAAACAATGTCAATGTGATTGTTTGGAAATTTGTTAGTTGTTACTAGTAATTTCTTTGTTGAAAAATCAGATTGCTCAGGATAAAACAATCCCATTATTGTTTTCTGCCTTGTTGAGGTGCATATTCACCTGGACCTGAGTGTGAAGGTCCCACAAACCCTAGTTGGACAGTTTGTGTGCAGGATACCCCTGTAAAACCTGGGCTAAAAGAGTCTTTTGACTGTTTATTCATAGAGAAGCAATCTACCATGCAATTGCTCTGCTTAAATGGTACGAATTCATCCAACGAATTCTCTTCCATAAAGACTAATACACAGGTTTTAACACACTTGACAAAATATTTATCGTTGTGCTTTTTCTGAGTACAAATCTAAGAAATTATTCATTCTACTTTTAGGAAAAAGTACTCTTTATGCTTCAGACCACTTGAGAATGCATTATTCTAATGTGTCCTTTCTTCCCAATAAAATGTTGAGTCCCCTTTTTTAAAAATGCAAATATCCCAGATCAACATAAGCTCATTTACCGATAAAACTAGCCAATAAAAACTTCCTTCCACAGCGTGTTTAGTTGTCTTTTGGGGGAGCTCAAGTGCTGTGGGATGAGTTAACCTACCCTTTCATTCCTTATGAATAATGATCAGCCAGGTCAAGTCCCGGCTCTAGTTCTTCCTTATATGCTTTTCTTTTAATTCACCCTCACCCACCCTCCACACACCCTCCACCCACCCTCAGTTCTTTTTCCCTCCCTTACGGGAAATCACATTAATAAATTTGATTATATCACTGAATATGTAAATATACCTGAAAAATGCATAAACTAGATATCTGCATATCTATTTTCATTTGCATAAGTACTACTGTACAAGAAATCTCAGTGTCTATCATACATTTTATTCACTCAATGTGGTATTTTATAGATAACGTTCTGTGTACTAATTCATTGCTTCTAACTAGTGCATGTCATTCCATAGTACACATCCAACACATTTTACTGATCATCCCCCTGATAATGGATCCAGGTTGACTAGCTCCCCACTCCTACAAACTAGGTAGCAGACCAACCTGCTGCTCTATGTACACATGCTAAATTTCTCCAGATATTGCAAACTGATCACACTAGTTCTAAATAGCTTTGTAGAAAGGTTCCCAAGTCTTAGCAACACTTGATAATTGAAAGTTCTAATTGCTGCCAACACAATGAATATAAAGTGATATCACACTTTGATTTCTGTCTTCTTGATTACTAATGAGGGTGACTGTTTTACCATTTACTTGTTAGCCATTTGGAGTCCTCTTCTGTGATTGCCTTTTTACATTTTCCCCCAATTTTTAAATGTGCTTCACTCCAAGCATATTCACTGGTTTTAAAATATAAAATGATCAGAGTGAATCAAGATGGTGCCTGTAAAACATACTTGAACTAAAATATGGTATGAATGTTGAAAATAAGATTGGAGGGTTTCCAGACAATGAGAACTGTTAAGTATGGGTTTGAACCATAGTTTCACAACTTAATTGCTGGTTAACTTGGAGTGAGTTACATTCTGTGTTTCTGGCTCTGTGTGTGTGTGTGTGTATAAAATAGAGGAAAATAATACTTGTAATTTACTGTGAATGGTTTAGTGTTATTTAATGTAAGAATATCTAAAATTCATGGTACAGTGTATAGGCAGTTACAGGTGCTCCATGAAAATTTTCTTTTGCTTATTCTAGCTGACACATATGAGAGATCCAGTAAATGGATGCTCATATTATCCATGTGATCACCATTGTCATTGCATATTTGGATGGGTTTAAGAAAAGCCTTTCCTGAAGACAAAAATGAATGACTTGTCTTGAGATTTTTTTTCAGTCTTTTGTGTTTGTGGAATTCACCCTTACAAGTTTGTCTAAACCTTAGTGGTAATAAGTTGTCATATTTTCTACATTCCCTCCCAGGTCAGATAAATATTTGAAGCTTGCTATTTTTCTTAAAATCATATTTTTTACATATTCTATACTGATTTTAAAATCACCAAATTAAGCCCCAAAATAGCCATAACCCTTGACTGAGGTTATCTTCTTTCCTTTTCTTTCTTTCCCTCCTTCCTTTCTTCCATCCCTCTCTTCTTCCCCCTCTCCCTCCCTTCCTTCCATTTCTATAGATTCTTTATAAACTTACCACTTGTGTTAGTTATCTCATGCTGTGTAATGAATTACCACAAACATTGTGGCTTCTATTCTTCAGTTTCTGGAGTGTGAGCATGGTTTAGTTGCTGTCTTTGTTTAAGGTCTTACAAGGCTGCAGGTAGAGTCAGCAGGGCTGTATTCTCTAGAGGTGACCTAGGGAAGCATCTGCTTCCATGGTCACTCAGATTGTTGGTAGAATTCATTTCCTTGTAGTTGTAAGCTGAAGGCCCTGGTTTCTTGTTGGGTGCCTGCTGGGCACCTCCTAGCAGACACCCCCAGTTCCTAGAGGCCACACAAATTACAGCAGCAAGCAGCAAGGAGAGTCCCTAGAGTAGTCTTCCAACAAGAGCGTTACATATTAGTGACAATCAAACGAGTAACACCTCATTAGAAAAAGGTCACAGGTCCCGACCATGTGTTAGAGGAACAAATAACAATGGTGTGACCCCAAGGGAGTCGGGGGCATCTTGATTCTGTGCTAACCACCTCCGACACCCCCACATGTAAACAGACACATAAAAGAAAGACAGAGAACTCTGCTGACTCCTTTAATGCTGTGTCATACTTAGAAATTTTGAGATTTTGCATAAATTAGGGGCCTATTTAATTCTTTGCATTTGTTTCTACCTCTCTTATTCTTTAACACCTATTTCTAACTCCATTTTTTCATCCCAATTTGAACAAGAGTCCCTCATTCTTACTTTCCTCTTTTCTAAATGTTTATTTAGCTCTTTACAATTCCAAACACTATGTTACTGAGGACACAGTGGGTTAAAGAAATAAGCTAGCAAGTCTTTGTCCTCATAGAACTTAAGGGATATAGGAAATTGTAAATGAAACTATAAAATAATGTCACAAGTGTTAGAGTGAGAAAGCTCAAGTGGTAGGCAGGGACATAGACATCCAACCTATTTTGGGGGTGGGAGGAAAGGAAGACTTCCCAGAAGCAGTTACCACACCATTTTTTTTTTTCATGCCATTTTTGTTAAAAACCTAGAATGGTAGTAAAATGGTAGAATGTTAAAGTCTATACTGAGGAGTAAAGATAATTTTATGAACTAAATAGCACACAGAATTGCCTTTATTTTTACCTGCCTACTTGAAATTATAGCTTAAACCGCAATCAATAAGTAGATTACAGAAAGTTTTAGAGATGCATTTGCAAAACCAGATCTGTGAACAAACTCATAAAAATTATGTTATGCTATTAAGTAAAAAGTATTATTATTAGCTATCTAACCAAGGAAATCTCACTTCTCTATGGCTCAATTCTCTCATCTATAACATTCTTTGGAAGGGGTGATTTCTAAGTATGCAAATGGTTCAAAATTCATGATTCTATGCATCTATAGAATTGTGAGTGTCATATTGGAAACAGGCATGATGGTATTGGAAGACACTTCAGCTGAGATCCAGGTCTGAGTCACTCAGTTCAGGCAATACCTGCATTAGCAAAGCCTTTGTGTGAATTACCAAAATGCTCCCTCTCCTGGTGGACACATTATCAAAAGGCACCCTTTCTTCAAGGCACAGAATTTTTCAAGAGCAGTGATGAATGGATTTCAAGGCCTTGGATGCTCCTGTACAGAACAAAAAAAGTATAGGATGGTCCTAAGACCAGTTGTATTTCTGATCCAATTATGATTGGGTTCACAAGAAACCAAAAATATTCTTTCTGGAAGAGAATCAGGTAGTAATTTGTCCATTGTTACTTCCAACTTCAGATACATGTAAATTCTTGAATATTCCTGTTTAGGATATGAGGGTCTCTTGGACTTACTTTTAATAATATTCACCTGGAATCCTAACATTTTTGAAAGCAGAACTCTGTGTTTGCATTTTAAAAATCTATTTCTTTTTTTCCCCCTAGTCTAAGTCTTTTTTCAGGCTCTGGCATGATTACACTGAAGACATTTGGAGAAGGGTAAAATTATCAAATTTACAAGGTGAAGGTCACCAATTAGATTTACCATTTGCCCATTCTGGGTGACAGCTCCTTTCATAGCCCTTCCTCTGCCCCAGAGCCGTCACCCAGCAACGTCCCCTTCCAGGGACCTCAGATATCCTTGGCTCCTCCCAGGAACTTGCTGCCCTCCCCACACCCTGTGATTCATCTCCCCAGGGCAGGATGGCCACTGGTTGCCTGGTATTTATTCAGGATTCATTGGGTTTATTTAAAGCCTCACAGGTCTCAAAGGCTCAGTGAGTTCCACCCAGTAGGGATCTTTCCTTCCTGCAAGGGTTCATTTAGGTTCCCAAATGCCCTAGCAGCAACATGACTGCTTTGCTGCCTTACCAACTGGCAGATGGATGGACTTTTCATCTCAGCTTTGGCACTGAATTGGGTGGTCATGGACTGAGCAGATCCTGGATAGAAGCAACTTGACACCCACACTCACCTCTATCATACAACCCAAATGGTGTCTTAAAATGAAAGGCTAAGATGCTTAGTATATAGAGAGTAGTGCTTTACAAGTGGGAATAAGAAACCACTTCTCTGACAATAACAATTTACTGAGGCTGAACTTGAGCTCAGAGAGACGGGCAGCTCTAATTATTATCAATATAATAATTGCTAATATTTCTCTTTGTTAATCGTTCACCATATGCCAGACTTTTTTACTAAACATTTTCTTGAGTTGTCTAATAAAATCCTCACAATGCTAAGAAGTTGCTAGCTACTATTATTTTATTTGAAGGGCAGTCTCCTTTGTTTCACAAATAGTTTTACAATAATAAAGTAGTAAAATATTTGAATGACTTCCCAGAAGGTATTTAACAATGAGATAGGTAGAAATGTATTGCTATAGAAAGAAGTTCAAGAGATTTTTACTTGAGAAAACAAGAAAATTTAAATATTGGTACAAAAGTTTCTTTTCTGCAAATTTGAACTTCCCTCAAAAGTCATTCAACCTTTTTTTTTTTTTTTAATTTATACATACAAGATGGGGTACAGGCCAGAGGCGTGGGGCGGCGAGAGGGTTCACCAGAGACAGAACAGGAAGCAGAACAGGCAGATCAGAAGTACACTGCTGAGGGGAGCAGCGGGCAAGGCAGGAGAAGTCTGCCGCGCCATGTGGGACTCTCCCCGGCCGGGCATCAAACTCGCGTTGCCGCTGCCCAACCTCTGCACCACCGGGGAGGCCCCTCAACCTTTTTGTAAAGAGAAAATGTATACCAATAGGACTGTACAAAAAAAAATGGAATTGCTTTTAAATTGCTAATATAGTTCATTCTAAAGAATGGAATGGGAACTAAAAGAGGATAAAATCACTTATGCCTCTCTCAAGTCCTTAAATTGCAATTATTTTAACTACAAACATTACATTGTTTTTTTTTTAACAGAGAATTTTTTTAGATAAAAAATACACAAAAGATGTCATAGTCTCATCAGGTTCTAAGCATTTTCTTTGTACTATTCAGATGAGCATTTCATCTAAGCTCTAAAGCATCAGTATAATGACAAGCCTATAAACATTTCCAATTGACTAAAGCTAAGTGAACCTAACAAAAGTAGGGAATTCTGTTTTTATTATTTTAATTGTTTTAAACTGATCCAAGTAGTTTGCTGGCAATTAGCTAGTTCCTTACAATAATTTAATAACAGCAATGATAATTATGACCAACTTAGTAAAAAGAGAAGGATCAATATTGAGATAAAACTAGCAGTATACGTTGTAGTATGTTACCTTTCTCATTCTAAAAGTGAAGAAACTGAAGTGTACAGAGTTAATAAATGTGTCCTGTATTAAACAATATTGCTCTATTAAGCAATAGCGTCAAATTGGTTTCACCCTGACACCCATGTTCTTCTGCCATGGGACACTGTCTCTTGTACTCAGTTAATCTACTTCTCAATATAGTTAGAATTCAACTAATTTGCTAAAAAGTATTTTTTTAACCAAAAGATTGACTAGCAAAGTTTTGCTTTTGGTCTAAGTATCTGTTTGTTAAATTAATTATTTGCATACCAGGAATAAATATACACTCATGTTTACTCTGGGTCAATATAGTTTAAAAGTAGAAGTTCCTAGAGTGAATGATAATACTGTCATCTAATAACTATAAAAGTTACGTGTAAAAAAACCAAGGATTTCCTTAGATAAAGAGAAGTGACCAGAACTGACCCTATCAAGAAGACTGTGACTCGGTATTAGAAACTCTGACATGTATTACATTGCAGTAAATGGATAACACTAGTTTAATGATGTTAGCAGTAACAAGGTAATGCAGTTACTTAATCAAATGTTATGTGTTGATGTGTTCTATGCTTTAACAGGAATAAAGGATATTTGCATCCTGTTATAACTGCACTATTGGGAACTTGAAATGTAGCTAGCTCAAACTGAGTTCTGTAAGTATAAAATACATGCAGATTGTGGAAGTACAAAATTAAGAATACAAATTAAACCAATAATTTTAGATTGACTACATGCTAAAATGATACTTTAGATATATTGCATTAAATTAAACATTAAATTTAATTTCACCTTTTTCCCTTTATCAAATAGTACTACTAGAAATTTTCCCTGCTTATATTCGAGGTTCTCATTATATTTTTTCAGCAATGATAATTTATTTCATTTTTATTGAGGTAACATTGGTTTATAATCTAGTTGTATAGGTTCACACCTCTTCAGATGTATGTTAATGCACTACACCCACCACAAATGCACCTATGGTCCTCCATCATAGTATATTAGGCACTCTTGCCCCCCTTTCCTCCACACCTTCCCACTCACCCTCTGATATCCTCAATTTTACAGTCACATTTCTAAGGTTTTTTTTTTTTTTTTGTCTTGCTTTATCTGAACCTTTATTTTGTTCCTCTATATTCCACATATGAATGAAACCATTGGTATTTGTCTTTCTCCTCTGGCTTATTTCTCTTAGCATAATCCCCTCTAGTTCCATCCTTCCATCCATATTGTCTCAACTGGCAAGGTTTCATCTCTTTTATAGCCTCATAGTATTCCATATATATATATATATATATATATATATATATATATATATATATATACACACACCACAGCTTCTTAACGCTGTCATCTTAGGTTGGACATTTACGTTGTTTCCATAACTTGGACATTGTAAATAGTGCTGCAATGGACATAGGAGCATTTAAATTTTGTGCATTTAAAACTAGATACCTAAAAACTAGATACTCTTTTCTTTGGGTAGATACCTAAGAGTGAATTTCTGGATCATATTGTAGCTCTATTTGAAATATTTTGAGAAACCTCCCATAGAGGCTGGACCAGTCTACATTCTTATCAAACGTGTACAAAGGTTCCTTTTTCTCTATACCCTCACCAACATTTGTTGTTTCTGGTTTTTTAGTTAGCCATTTTCATAGGTATATGATGGTATTTCATTTTGGTTTTAATTTCTATTTCTCTGGTGATAAGTGATAGCATTTTTCCAAGTGCTTGTTGGCTATTTGTATGTATTCTTTGGAAAAGTACTATTTAGTGCATCTGTCCAATTTGTTATTCAGTTTTGTTGTTGTTGTTGAGTTGTATGAGTTCTTTGTAGAGCCTGGGTATTAATCCCTTATCATATGTATGATGTGCAAGTATTTTTTACTATTCAGTAGAGTGTCTTCATTTTATGTTCTGTGTCTTCATTTCAATGATATTTTCTTTCACCGTACAGAAGCTTTTAAGTTTGATATAATCCCACTTGTTTATTTTTGTTTTTGTTTCCCTTGCTGATGGAGTTGAGTCTCCAATGACATTACCGAAGCCAATGTCTCCGTGTTTGCCTGTGTTTTCTTCTATGTATTTTATGTTTTCAGATCTTACATTCAAGTCTTTAAATCCAATTCAAGTTAAGTTTTATATATTGTATGAGATTGTGGTCTAATGTCATTCTTTTGCATTTGGCTCTCCAATATTCCCAACACTGTTTGCTGAAGAGACTTACCTTTTTCTCCAATGTATGTTCTTGGGTTCTTTATTATAAATCTAAAGTCCATGTAAGTGTGGGTTTATTTCTGGGCTCTCCATCTATTCCATTGGTCTGTGTATCTATTTCCATTCCAATACCATGCTGTTTTGATTGCTTAACTTTATAGTATAACTTGAAGTCTGGGTGTGTGATGCCTCCATATTTTCTCTTTTTATCAAGATTGTGATAGTTTTCCTGGGACTTTGATGATTCCATATAAATCTCAGTAATGTTTGTTTTTTTTCCTTTGAAAAATGTCAAACAATGATGATTTGTAGAAACAAAGCGAGAAAAACAAAGACAATGTCTCTCCCATTTCCCAGGAGGAGAAAAAGGTCTTTCTCTGGAGGGCGTTGAATTCCCCAGTGACTAGAAAGACACACTATCTGGATAGTAATATTTCAATGGGATTCTAGAGACTTAGTTAAATCCTCTGGGAAATTATCTCATTTCCTTTAAAAAAAAAAAGATTTTATTTATTTATACATACAAGAGCTGGGTTGTAGGCCAGAGTTGGGGGAGGGAGGGGTGAGAGTATTCACCAGAGATAGAGTCGGGAGCAGAGCAGGCGGACTGACTGAAATACATTGCTGAAGGGAGCAGCGAGCTAGACTGGAGAGGTCTGCTGCACCATGTGGGTCAGTTACCTGGCTGGGGATCAAACTCGTGCTGCAGTGACTGGTAGTGCTTCATAGTGATGAAACTTAAACTTAACACCTTGAGCCTTTAGGCCCCTCATTTCCTTTTAAAGGATTTCACCATCAGGGAGGAGAGAAAGAGAGAGATAGAGGTAAACATAGATGTAGGCAGAGAGAGAGATATGAGGGGTGGGGAGAGAAACTTCTGACTACTAATTGGGCTTCCTAGATCTTCCAATACAGGAAGGAGTACCTGGAGTAGAAGATAAATGCATTTCTAGTTACTGAAAAGAGTATGTTTCCATGGAAGTCAATGTGTTGATATTGAATCAAATATGATGTTTTTAACTGTACATAATAGAGAAACTAATTTGAGCAATAAAGAAACAGTGTCTTAACACTAAAGAAGTGATAAGGTGACTTTGGACGATTTGATCTCTACAGATTTCTGGGATGCTACTGCCTTCCTAGATATGTTGGTCATATCTTTAAATTATATTTAATAAAATAATAAATTAATGGATTTATTTCTTCTTACTTTTCTGTTTAGTTCTTACCACACTTTTCATTTATATTAAAAATTCCTAACTATAATTGCATAAATCATTTCATGGGTTTTCACTGGCATTCTTATTTTTCATTTATTGAGCACCTACAGTGTGCCAGGCACACCACAGTTTTTTGCTCCTATGGACTGCTGTCTTTCTCTTTTTAGATAAAATGGACAAATGCAATACAGATCTTATCCTTGAATGTCAAAATATTGTCAAAATTACTTCTTTGACATGTTTAAATCTACCCATGATCTAAGCATGCCCCTAAAATCTTACATCTTTGAGATCCAGCAGCCAAACTGAGTAGGCGAGCCAGCCTGGTCAGCCCAAGTCATCCCTGACAAGAAACTTGTATCAACAGGTTTCTCTGTTCTCCAGTGGTTTAGGTCCTTCAGTGACTAATGTTTGTTGAACTATATGGGGTTCTTGCCAAATGTCTTTATCAGGAAAGTAAGGCTTTAATCTTCATGAAATTCTGTTTTTGGTTTTGGGTTTTTCCTACCTGGCAGAATCACTAAGGGGCACTCCAGGGCATGACTCTTGGAAGAAGGTAAGACTGGGCCTGACTACCTCATTTTACTGCATTGGCACTATTTCTCAAAACATGTCTCATTGCCTCTGGGTGGTGGGGGGCCCTAGGGAGAAACAAATTGTCCCCTCCTTTGAACTGGTGAAGCATTTTGTCTGACGCTCTCATGGAGTGCTTTAAATCCGAATTGAACCACCAGCCTTTGGTTCAAGCTCCCTTCTTAGTGATTTTGAATGTGTTCTCTCACATGTGATAATGATCAGGAGCTTTGTGAAAATTATCTCTTTAATTCTTTGTGAAGTAGAATTGTTTTGATACCCATTTGAAACCTGAGGAAATCGAAGCTCAGAAAATGAATGGCTTCCTAATCTCTCCAGTTACAAGCACACAGTATTTAGGGAGCCTCATAATGATAATTTTCATGTTCTCTTTCAGTGGTTCTCAAAGCCAGGGCCCTGTACCAGTAGCAGCAGTATCACCTGGGAACTTGTTTGAAATGTAAATTCTTGGGCTCCTAGCCAAACTTACTGAATGAAATACTGCAGGACTGGCTCATCCAGCCCTCCAGGTGATTGTAAAGCATGCCCAATTTTGAAACCACTGCTTTATTCCAGTTTACAACTGCCTAGACCACAACCTGTGGTTGAGACCCACTTCACAAGGAGTTGATCTACTCTAACAGTGGCTGAATTTTTTTTGAGGTAATGTAAGATTTTTTTTTTTAAAGCTCATGATAAGCAGTATCATTCTTTTTTTTTTTTTAAGATTTATTTATTTATACATACAAGCTGGGGTACAGGCCAGAGGTGTGGGGCGGCAAGAAGGTTCACCAGAGACAGAGTGGGAAGCAGAACAGGCAGATCAGAAATACACTGCTGAGGGGAGCAGCGGGTGAGTCTGGAGAGGTCTGCTGCACCACGTGGGATTCTCCCCAGCTGGGCATCGAACCTGCATTGGTGCTGCCGACAGCTCCACAGCGCAGCACTCAACCGCTGAGCCACCAGGGAGGCCCGAGGCAATGTAAGATTTGAAAGACATTAATCTTTCTTCTTTGAATGTAAATCTCTGAAAGTATTGATATTCAGCCTTTGTATGTTCTCATACACACTGCTTAACTGCTAGGGGTTAAAAATCAACCTGTGAATGGTGATGACAGTGGTTTCGGGAAATGTTTCTCAGGCAACTTACACTAGCTTCTTCCCATAGTTCACTATAACTGAATAAAATTAGAACAAGCAAAATTTCCCCTGCTAACCTAATATAATAATGATCTTAAACTTAAAGTTTTGAAACATTTAAAAAAATGCAAAGTAAAATTCCATAAAAGTAGCTGTATTTGATGGTTACATTTTGAATGACTGATTTCATGGTTTACAGCTGCTTAGATTTAAGTGTTTGAATTTGGATGCTTAGTTACCTTCTCCCCTGTGAGATCTCCTTGACTACTCTATGCTTTCATCCATTCTTGTAGTAATGACTTCTTTAGGGGACGTCTAATCTCATTCTCAATGGTGGAAATAAAACGAGCAGTGCAATATAACCAATGTCAATTGACTTGAAATAAGCATGTTTTAGACGCAAGGTCTCTGTCAAGATGTTCAAAGTCCAAAATCCCTCTTCACTTCACCCCAGTTTAAACAAATATACTCTTGGAAAATATGTTGCACATCATTTAATGCTGATTTATCTACTTCTAAAAGCCAAGCCTTAATGTTTCTCAGCCTCTCTTTTCAAAGGATTGTTTTAGCTTCTGAGAAGGTTCCTCTGGCACTCTCATCTCACTTTCCCTTTAATTTGAAGTACTCTCCTTAGTTTGCAAAGGAATTTTTTTTTTATGCATACAAGAACTGGGGTACAGGCCAGAAGCGTGGGGGTGAGGGATGGGTGAGAGGATTCTCCAGAGACAGAGTGGGGAGTAGAACAGGGGTTTGACTGAAATACACTGCTGAGGGGAGCAGCAGCTGGGACAGGAGAGATCTGCTGTGCCCTGTGGGTCAGCTCCCTGGCCAGTGATGAAACTCAGGCTGCAGTTGCTGGTGGATAGTTTGATAGCACTGACACTTAACCCCTGCACCACCTAGGAGGCCCTGCAAAGGCATCTTTTTCCTGAAATCCCCATTATGGAATAGGAATGAATTTAGATGTGTGAGAGAACTAATTAGATACAAAAAGAAGATGTTTTGTTTTGTTTTTTTTAAAGATTATTTATCCATGTAAGAACTGGGGTGTAGGCCAGAGGTGTGTGTGGGAGGTGGGTGAGAGGATTCACCAAAGACTGAGTGGAGAGCAGAACAGACCAATCTACTGAAGTACACTGCTGAGGGGAGCAGCGGGCGAGACAGGAGAGGTCTGCTGCGCCATGTGGGAGGCTCCCTGCCTGGGTATCAAACTCGTGCTGCAGTGGTTCTGGATAGCTTTCATAGTGCTGAGACTTAACCCCTTGTGCCAACAGGGAGACCCCAAGAGGAAAAAATGTTAATCCAGGTCACAGTTACACTGTGTTTATTGTAGGTGGTTTACTATTATGCATTATCCTAACACTTAGAAAACAAATCACTTTGTCTTAAAGGGGCATCTGCTGTAATATTCCCCCAGCTGTGATTTTATGATCTATTTGCATTTGAATAGAGATAAATATTTTTAATGTCTATAGAGAATCAAAAAGGGTGTGATCTAGTAGACTTTAGAAATATAGGGATCAGGATGTTATTTCTGAACAACTAATTGAAACCCAGAGTGCCTAGATCTGATAGTAGATGGGTCATTCGCTTATTCATTCTGGACTCTGTTTTCCTCCTATGTATTATTTATGTAGTGTTGCATAACTTAATGGCATAAATCAACAGCAATCATAAATTATTGTTATGATGATGATGATGATGATGACATGTTTTTGGAGGGTAACTGGACTTAGCAAGGTGGTTGTCACTTGGGGTGTCTCATGTGGGTGCTGATGGTAATTCCAACAGCCAGCACACCCAAGCACCTCTCACTGCCATTAGATGGTCTTTTCAGCATGGCGACACCAGAAATTAATTTCCAACTTGGAAGCTCAGGACTACTGAGGCATACAAAAAATCTTCTAATCAATTGTAATTCTTCATTCTTAAATATGAACACACAGGCCCAAATCAAGAAACATTGGAAGAAACTGTCTAGCACAAATATAAAGACTAAAATAAAGCTAAAAGGATCACTGAGGGAATGGCTGCAATAGCTTACAGGCTTACTATTTCCCAGCACTTAGGTTCCAGCACTTACATCCAGCTTACTATTTTCCAGCACTTATGTGCTTGCTACATATTAATCTTATCTGTAGCTCCCAACAGCCCTATGCAATGCATATCATATCATTTCTATTTTACTGAGAAAACTAATAAACAGAGGTGAAATGACCTGTCCAAGGTCATTGGCTATAGTCGATGGAAATACTGACGTTTGAACTGATTGCAGTGTGAACTCCTAACCATTACACTATGTAACCAGGCTGAGTCCAAAGTCCAATAAAGGTGGTGCCCCCTGGAGGGGGTTTGCTGATGAGGGTGAACAGCCTCAGGGAAAAACCCTAAGTTTGCAGTTTGGGGTGGAGATTCTGATGAGAAATAAAAGGTACTGAAGGGGAAGGGGAAGTCAGTCGCCATGATGCAGGAATAGAGGAAGCAGTCACCATGAAGTGGGAATGGAAGAGGCAGTTGTCATGATGTAGGAATAGAGGAATGAGTTGCCATGATGAAGGAAAAGAAGCAGCAGTCGCCATGATACAGGAATAGAGGGAGCAGTCGCCATGATGTAGGAAAAGAAGAAGCAGTCGCCATGCTGAAGAAATAGAGGAAGCAATCGCCATGATGTAGGAAAAGAAGTGGCAGAAAATGAAGCCACCATATTGAGAGCTTGGAAATCAGACGCCAGAAATTTTGAGCGGCCAGGATATAGAGTTTCGGATTGAGTGGTTTTGGAATCTTCAGTGACTTTGGGGCCAGCTACTTTAGAGGCTTTGCAAGTAGCCGAGCAACAGAAACTGCTCCCAGTTTTGTCTTTACTGTAGTTGAAGGCAGAAGGCAGAGGCCTGAAGCGGGCGCCTTCCTAAAATGCGCGAGTGCAGTCTGTTGGGCAGTCTGGCCACTGTAGTTGTTGTTTGCAGTGTTGTTGGCCTGGTGCTGTGCTGGGGCACCATGGCAGTTCCAGGAGCATCTCCAGTTGTGTTCTTTGTCATCTTCGTGAGTTGGAACCTGACCTACAGTCTGATTGTTGTGCATCTGCAGAAGAAGAAAGATGCCATTTTGGAAACATGGCCTATTGTTTGGAAGAAGAGTTCCACGTCAGCAGTGGCGGGAAGATGCCGCCTTCTTTGTTACTTTTCTGGGACTTAAAGGACTGGACATTGCTTTAACTAAGGTAAATGGCCATATATTGACTTTAGTAATTCTTTGCTTTCCCCTGTTTGTTAAATAAATCCCATTGCTACTGTTCCCTAAGTCTGAGTAGTCTTGCAATTGTGCATGCGGGTGCAGAACCAAGATAGTGACCAGTAAGCAATTTGGGCACTGCCTTTGGCCAAATTTTGAAGCCCCATTTGTCTGGTATCAACTATATACTAGAAACCATTTAATGAAGCATTAATAAATTTTACAGCCTTGAAGCAAGAAAAGAATACCATTTAAAAAGAACATTCAGAAAAATGAGTTTTTTGAAATTAAAAAGAATATAATAGTGTGGATATTATGGCCCAAGTGGCAGGTGACTAATGTGCTTTTCCCCATGGACTAATTTGTGGAACACCCTGTTAATAAAATTAGAGCCATAGGTGGGAATCGGATGTGTATTATTGGACTCACACTCCCTAAATCCAATATACAGTTTTACCCACACTTTTCTCTGTCAATAAAAAGACCAGGATCTTGCTCTAGCATCCTGCCATTCTGCAACCTGCTCCAAGACTCCCGTCTCTCTTCCCTTTTTGCCGTGGTGTTGCCCAATGCAACATAATAGTACAAATAAAAACAAAAAGATTGAAATACAAATTATGAGAAATTCAAAATGGCAATGAGATGGAAAATATGATAGAAAATACAAAAAAAAGAGGCTTCATAGGTAATGAATAAGAGTTCCATAGACAAGGAAGAGATAAAGGAAATACAAAATTATCCAAGAGGTAATAGAACAAAAATATTTGGAGTTGAATGATACACTTTCAAATTAAAGGACTCTACCAAGGGTCTAGCCCAGTGAATGATGAAAGATGTACATTAAGATTCATCGGCAGAAAGTCAGAAATAAAGAAAAGAACAGCCCTTATGAGAAGCATTAGAATCAGAAGATGCTACATTGAATTTTTTAAGAAGCAATAATGCATGTTCCAGTTGGAGCACTGCCTCTAAGATTCTGAGGGAAAATTATTTCCAACCTTTATTTCTATTTTTTTTTAAGAGTTATTATTTATGCGTACAAGCTGGGGTACAAGCCAGAGGCATGGGGTGGCGAGAGGCTTAACCAAAGACAGAGTGGGGAGCACAACAGGCAGATGAGTGGAAACACACTGCTGAGGGGAGCAGCAGGCGAGGCAGGAGAGGTCTGCCGTGCCATGTGGGAATCTCCCTGGCCGGGCATCGAACTCGCGTCACTGCTGCTGACGGCTCCACAATGCAGTACCTAACCACTGTGCCACCAGGGAGACCCACCAACTTTTAATTCTGTAGGATACCAAACCACAATCAAACCTAAGGACACAATAAAGATAATTTCTGATAGGCAATTCCCCAACACCTTTACCTCCTAAATTATATTCTTGAGAACTGAAACATTTGCTTCTTGAATATGAGGCAGTAAATAAAAAAGAGGAAGGCAGAAAATCCAAGTTATAAGGAGCAGATTACAAATGAGAAGGTGTAGAAATACTCAGGATAAATTCAGAGAAAATTTCCAGGCTGCAGCATTGCAAGCAGGCTCGGAGTGCAGAAGGACTGACAGTCTCAGAAAGACTGTCTTAATAAACAATACTGATAGTTCCCCTAATGTGTGTCCAATTTTACGAAGTTTAACAGCAGTATCAGAAAACTTGAGGGTATGTAAATATAGTGTGTAGGACACTAAGGAAACAAAATAGGTTAGGGCTATTTGAAAGTTCAGGAAAAACAAAAAGACCAAAAAATGAAATGTAAATTATAAAACATTGTGTGATTTAGCCCTAAATGATAGGCACAGTTGCAGTAATATAAATATTAAATGGTTATTTAACCCCAAAGTGTGCTATAAATATAGTGGGAAGATGGGAAGAGAGACATGTATTTGTGGTGTGTGGTAGGAGGGATGAGTCAGACCTCTTAATGTTACCAGCAATGGGTTTGCTACCTGACTGTGCATAGATTTTGGGGAACCAGGACTGAGCATATAGGAATAAAAATTTATGAACTGAAAACAAGATTATGGACAAAGATCTATGGACTTATCTGAAGCTCACTGACTATTTACAGGGCAGTTCATACATGAAGATATACGAAGAGGCTTTTTTTTCAGACAACTGGAGTTTTGAGTTTCTGTTGGTGGACCCCTCACCTCTGGGTAGTCTCCCTCTTCTGCATGTCTCCAGCGCCAATCTTGGGGTTCAGTTCAAAGCTAGTCAGTAAGACTCCAGGCTCTGCTGTGTCTGTGAAAGCATGACATGACTCAGAGAAAAATTTCAGTAAGTTTTTGTTTGTTTGTTTTCTTTTATGCTTTACAATTCGAAACCAATCTAGCCATTTTACCTGTATCATAATAATATTTGTTTTTCATACACAGAAATCAACCAATAATGAAATCTTAATTGAAAAGTTATTGGAATGAACAGGTAATTGAGAAATTTGGGGATATATATTACAAACCTATTATTGAAAATCCTACTTTTGAACTGGGCAATGGAACAGGACAAGCTGTTTTTTTTTTAAAGTGAAGTGCTATTTTATTTTTTTTAAGGTATGCTTATATGCACTACTCTGATAAAATTAAAATTAAATAAAATTACAAATCTGCTGAAATAATACTTATCCGTGTCTCTCTACCAGGTGTCTGTCACTATGAATAGAGACAGAGAACTATGGCCTCACTTGGTGTGGTTGTGAGTTTACCTGAAAACACCCTGTTTTCAGAAGCCTGAATTCCCTCTACATAACACATTTCTTTCCAGAGACTTTAAAGATCACTTTTAAATTACTCTTGCAACCTGTTGACTGAAGAATAATAATTACCACTATAATGAAAAAAGGTAAATAAAGGAACTTTATTTTTAAAGTCAAGAATGAGAGCAGATTGACAGAAAATTTAAACCATCTTCTCCCCTCCTGCCCTAAGGTACCTTACAGTTTATATACTGTTGTGACAGATGGAGCGTGATTAATTTATTAATGTGTTAATGTAATAAAATATTTGTTTCAGAAGCGAGCATATGGTAATCTTTTAACATCTATATGTGAAAGGAAATATGTTGTTTATATCCAGAGGATCATTAACTCTGTGGTCAGATGCAATCTATGTGTGAGAAATGCAAGAACTAGGTGATATTTTTTTCTTTAATCTTAAAGGATTTTGTGTGTGTGTGTGTGGACATGTGGGTCTGGTTTGCTCCAGTGGCAGCAGCATGGGGGTTTAGAATCCTGGTGGGCAAAAACCACAGGGTGGCTTCACAGCTGCCACCTCTGCTTGATTACGGCTGACAACACCTCTGCAGGCTCCCTCTCTCTGCCTGAAGTTGCTGTTTTCTTATCACAACCTGTGATAACAGTATTAACACACAGAACTCCCATCAATCTTTGTTCAAAGAGTTCATCCGATAGGTGAATATTATTTAGGGATGACCTAAATAAATGAAGTCAGACTACAGTGTTCAGTGGATCTAGAGAATAAAGAAAATATGACCTGTGGAGTTCTCCCCAAAAGTCCTTTCTTGATAGAACGGAATTGGACTGCAGGAGAAGTCTGCAAGGGTGAAGATCAAGTGTAGAGCTTGGCACCTGAGAAAGGGTGCAGAAGACTGGAAGATAGTAACCAGAGGATACATTTTTCTCTTTTACAGGCTTGCTGAGAGCTTGTTTTGCAAAACTAATAACCTCTGTGGATTTAGCTATTTAATAAACACGCCTTTATCTAAATATTTGTAGGTGCATAAAAGTACCGAACATAATCCACTTTGGAAAATTAAAAACAACGAAAGAAACGTCTGCCCTTTTCACAAAGATGGTGCTGAAAGTAAAGGAAGAAGCCCCTGTCCCTCCCAAAGCCAAAGCCAAAGCCAAAGTTTTGAAGGCCAAGAAAGCAGTGTTGAAAGGCATCCGCAGTCTCAAGATGATGTGAACGTCACCACTTCCTGGTGGTGCGACTGTGACTCCAAAAGTAGCCCACATATCCTCAGATGCGCACTTCCAAGTGGGACCACTGTGCCACAGAGTCCCCTCGACCACCGAGTCAGTCATTTAGAAGGGAGAAGACAACACACCGTGTTCATTGGATGTCAAGGCCAACAAGCACCAGATCACACAGGCTATGGAAGAAGACCAATGACATTGGTATGGCCAAGGTCAACACTCTGATGAGACACACAGAGAAAAGAGAAGAAAGTGTATGTTTGACTGGCTCTTGACTGTGATGCTTTGGATGTTACCAACAAAATTGGGATCATCTAAACTGAGTCCAGCTGGCTAACTCTAAATATAATTTTTTTTCACCATTAAAAAAAGTAACTTTACTTCTAAACTGTATTTTCTCTTGGAGGATATCTGTTAGTTAGATTTAAGCCCATAGGTTCTGGTCCAAGCTAAAGATGTGGGAGTGCGGGGGGGCGGGGAAGAAGACAATACATTTTTAAGCATAGTAGGAAAAAATGAGGGTTTATTTTATAGCTCATTGAACAATGGGGAATGTTATATCCAAAAGTAAATGTAAGTAAGTTCTCTTGTATTTTGTCCAATCTCCAGACATTCCAGTGAATAGCTGAAACTGTAACAGGGTGGTCCCCAGAAAAAGGGAGTGTTCCAGGTTCCCTGCCCCACCCAAGGGAGGGTGGAGCTGAGCAGGAGAGATAAGAAGCTGGAGAAGAGAGAAGGAGAGACAGAACAGACAGGAGAAGGAAGGAAGCGGGATGGAGGCCACAAGAAGCACAAGGAACAGAGAGACATGTAAAGAAGCTGCACTGGCCTGGACTGATTAAAACAGATGTGGGTGAGAGACCCGTGGGGAGGTTGACTATGGCAATGTTGATCTTGGTTTTGATTTTGCTCTTTAACTCCCAGAATTTTCTGTCTGTTCCTGGCCCTTTTGTATGGGTCCCTGCCAAAAGGTGTTTTAGACTTGTGGCAGGCTTTCGGGCCTTGCTTGGGCCAATCCCATTTGGGTGGACTTTTACCCACGAGGAGGTGGATAACCTTGGGTACTTGATTTAGAAACTATATTCTTTGTCTTATCTAATTCTATTAAAGTCTGTTTCCAGGTCTTATATGTTAGGTCTTATATGTTTTGTATTGATGTGGCGGATGGCAGAACCTATTTAGACCGGGCAGGTTTGGGGATTCTGGGGTGCCCCTCTCCCTGCCCTGTAACAAAACTTTTGGGTTTTTCTCCTGTAAGCAACTCGTTTATTCATGAGTCTTTTCTCAGCAACTTCTTTGATTAATGTCTGACTTCATGTAACATATTCATTTTACATTGTGATTTAAAAAAAATAATCTCCAAGTTCTCATTTTTCTACCTTCTTAGACATGTTTCCCTCCCCCGCCCTTTTCCTTAAGAAACACATCTAGTATGTTCTCCATCTCTTTTGGGTGGCATGTTGAGAATACATTTCAAATATTTTAAATATCCATAGTCATATCCATGTTAAATATCTGTAGTTTTAGGAATAAAGCCTGGAAAGATAATCAGACAAACACACAGGGATGTTTGCATTCTTTAAAAATGAATTGAAATTACCTAGATGTTCATTAATAGTAGACTGGTGAAATAATATAATAGAATTCTTGTACTATACAACTTTATAAACAAGGTGAAAATTATCCATATATCTACTTAATCCCCTAGCTATTTTTATAAGTTTTGAAGGGCTCAGGATATGTTGTTAATTGAAAGAGCATGCTATAACCCATTTTTGTTGTTAAAAAGTATGCACATGTACTTAATGTCTATACACATAAGTGGAAAGATTTACATATGAAAATGTTTATAGTGGTTTTCTTTGGGTGCTTAGGAATAGGGGTAGATTCCTTTTTTTTTTTTTTTTGGCATTTTAATGAATTGTCTGATTTTGTTTTACCACAAATAGCCATTATGCTTTAATCACAAAAAGAACAAATGATTTTTGTTTAAAAATACAAACTATGGGAAATTACTCTTCAATATAAGTTCTTTGCATAGCCTACCAAAAAAGAGCTTACTTCATTCTCCAGGGATCCAAATTTATGATTAGGGAAAGTAACTAAGCAACTTTTGAATCATAAAACAATAGTTCCGGAAACAACTTCAGAAAATTGTCCCTGTCTTTGAGCAAGATAATAATTCGGTTAAATACTTTTATCTATTTTCCTTGCAAATATATTTAAGGATAGTTTTGGGAATATTGAAGACTAACCATGATTGTTAAATAGGGACATCAGTTCCCTTTGGACAGAAACAGTAACTGCTTTTATAAACTGAGTGAAGATCACTGATAAAAACTTGTACTATATGTGCATAATGGAAGTAAAAATCTCATTGCTCCGTTAACAAAATGGGGAATAAAGTATACCTACTTTGTTAGAACCCTGAAGTACAGTTATTAGCTTTGAGAGTCTCCAGAGTAAAACAGAGGTCAGTGCAAAAGTTTTGATCATAGTGCCCAAATATTTCCAGCTATCTGCATAAAGCAGAATAACTAGATTGAGGCAATTGACCACAGAGAAAACTGGAGCCTCTAGAACAAAATAAATGGTTCTATTGATCTACAGACCTCAAATTCAATGAAATGGAACCGAAGCAGATCTCAGAAGTATCAGAGTCCTCAATGTCAGTACTAAGTTTTAGCCAAATTTCCTTTCCTGGCAGTAAATATGCATTACCTATGTAAAATTTTTTTACTTTTATACTTGGGTTCATCATTATTGCTCTTATTACTAATGAGGACAAGGAGCTTGGTTTAGATCCAGTGTAAGGTCTGTGGGAATTACTTTGGTTTTCTTCCAGACCAAGCCAATGAAAATAACTGGTTCCATTCATTTATTAGCCCAGATAAACAAAGCCAGTTTTATTCTGGGCATAATGCTTATCTGTGTGACTGACCTGCACAGAAGTGGAGGGGAAGACAGAAACTGTGAAAAGCAGAAACTGAAAGGTTGGCCTCTTTCCCCAAGAGCTAACTGCGTTCCAGAGCAAAGAGAAAGATTTCTCAAATGAGCTGAAGTTAAAGCAATGGGTTCTCTGGTGCTTTTGACATTTGAATATAGGAAAAGTAAAGCAATTTTACAATGTAGTCCTCAAGAACAATGTTTCTTAGATTGTACTCCATTTAAAGATACACAGGAATGCAAATTGACTGCTCATTAGAGCACTGTTCCCTTTTTGAAAACAAGCCTCTCCCTCTTTTCAAAAGAATATAAAATGTTTCCTTTTAAAACTAAAGTTAATTATGACATTTTTATTTTGAGGACTTTAATCTTATGCATACATCAGCTATTTGGAAATGTGCTTGTAATAAAACTAGGTCTGCAAAATATTGGTTTATTAATATGGGCATTAATGTCAAGATTATATATTCCTAAATCTCCAACTGTAAGATTGACCAAAACTGGCTTCTCTCCGCTAGCGTTCTTTCTTCGGTTAAATAATTTTTAATAAAAAATACATTGACCTGTTGAAAATGCAGGATGCAAAGGATAGGCAATGAAAAGTATGCCTCCTGACTAGATTCCCACCCAGAAGTAAGCACTATTTGTACTTTCTCGCTTATATTTTCAGGAAGTTTCTGTGTATAGATAGCGTTCATATGTAATAAATGAATACGTAAAACATACACAGAGATTCACATTTGTTTATCATAAATGGAAATTTTCTTCCTTATACTTACTCTATAGTCTTAATGTTTGGCTTCTTTATTTCTTTCATATTTTTTTAATTAAAAAATTTGTCATAGGGCCTCCCTGGTGGTGCAGGGGTTAAAGTCTCAGCACTATCGGGCTATCACCAGCCACTGCAGCATGAGTTCAATCCCCCTCAGAAAGTTGACCCACATGTCGCAGCAGACCTCTCCTCTCTCACCCACTGCTCTCCTCAGTAGTGTATTTCAGTAGATCTGCCTGTTCTGCTCCCCACTTTGTTTCTGGTGAATCTTCTCACCCCATACCTCTGGCCTACACCCCAGTTCTTGTATGCATAAATAAATAAAAATAAATCTTTTTGAAAAGATTTGTCCTAAAGATCATTCCAAATGAGCCTACACATTATTCCTTTTAATGATTGCATAATATTTAGTTAAACATATGTGCCATAATTTTTCAAATCAGTTCTCTATTGAAGGATAGGTGAGTTAATTGCATCTTTCTTTTCCTATGAGCAATGCTTCAGTAGACAAAAAGCGTTCAGATACATATGTTTTTACATGTATGTGTAAATAGGATGGAGTTCTAGAAGTAGAAATCCTAAGTCAGTCTCTACCTAATTTAAAAACCTCCTTGTTCAGTAGATTTAGCAAAATTATCTTATCACTTGAATAATTTCACAATAAAAATATAAAAAACTAAAGGACTCACTGTATAGAGAAGAAGCAGTGATGGGCATCGATTTAAGGTCAATAAAACAATCATTTTTTAATATTTAGTGCCTAAATGCTGTTAAACTAAACAAAAAAGATCTCTGCAAAAAAACTTAAGCTTCCTTAATAACACCTGACATCCAGTTAGTGAAAGAATTTGCCACCAAGTTGTGAAGAGGATACTTCCTGAGCATTTAAAGTCTCAGAGCAGTTCAATTCAGTTCTGTAAGTATTTAATGCCTGCCTACTCTTTACTAAGCCCACATGGACTGTAAAAAGAACTTCATACTGTCCATGTCCTCCAAGGACATGACAATGAGAGATGACAACTCCACAAGCAAGGTATTTATTTATTTATTATTATTATTTTTAATATATATTTTTATTGTTATTTATGTCTTTTACATTTTGTATTCCCCTTGGGTAGCCCACCTCCAATTCACCCATGATCCATCTCCATAGTCCCTTGTGTTCTTTTCTATTCCATTTTGTGCCCTTTTCCTTC